>JAVSBS010017155.1:11873-36600 GCA_033124195.1 Coracias cyanogaster
TTCCCTTCCCTTCTTCCTTTTCCCCTTTTCCTTTTCCCTTCCCTTCTTCCCTTTCCCCTTTTCCCTTTCCCTTCCGTTCTTACCCTTCCCTTCTCTTCTTCCCTTTTCCCCTTCCCTTCTTCCCTTTCCCTTCTCTCCTTCCCTTTCCCTTCCCTTCTTCCCTTTCCCCTTTTCCCTTCCCTTCTTCCCTTTCCCTTCCCTTCTTCCTTTTCCCCTTTTCCCATTCCCTTCCCTTCTTCCTTTTCCCTTTCCCTTCCATTCTTCCCTTTCCCTTCCATTCTTCCCTTTCCCTTCCTTTCTTCCCTTTCCCTTCTCTTCTTCCCTTTTCCCCTTCCCTTCTCTTCTTCTCTGCCCCGTCCCCTGCCCACAGCTCGCTCCCTCCCCGGTGGCCCTTTGGAGCTCTGGCCCGTGGCCATCGGTCCATCGTTGGGCAAAGGGCAGGAAGGGAGGGAAGGCAGAACCCGGCTCGGGCTGGCGAACACCAGACCTCTGGTTTCTCTCAACATAACCCGCGACCTCTCGGCAACCTCTGTTATCAGGATGGACCCTGGCTTGCCATCCTCCTCCAGCTTGGGAGTAGCTCCAGGAAAACACTAGAACGGGGCCAGGAGACCTGCACACAAGTTTGTCCGTAGGTTTGTTCTGGTTGGAAGTGCCCAAACTAGAGCTAGATGATCTTTAAGGTCTCTTCCAACCCAAACCATCCTATGATTCTACCATCAAGTCCAACCCATGGCTTTCTCATTCCTTATGCAGAGTGAGACTGCATATTCACACCCCAAAAACCAGAGGAAGACCACAACGAGGGCCAGTGCCTGGTGTCATACCATCCACAGAGGTCAGAGGGACATCTCCGTGCAGGCCTCTCACTCACTGCTCACGCTGCAAATCCTCAAGTCCAAGCTAAAGGCTGTCTCGGCATGTCCCACAAGGCAGGGACAGACGTTGAGCAGGCTGGAATGCTTCGATGGAAGCCCGTCTGGACTTGCACACTGGCCAGGGGCTGGGCCACACACAGGTGAGCCCCATCTGCCCCTGAGCTCTGGGGACAGCAGATACACGTTGCACCTGGAGTGTCCATTCTGTTCATCTAATTACCCGGCTAAAGAACTTATGCCCCCCCCGCTCCAAGTGGCTCTTGACAAGCACAGTTTGTGGCTGCATCCATCAGCTCAATGAAAACAAACTCAATTTAAAATTCTCTGGGAGTTCAGTGGAATGACACGGGTCATTTTACAGTGACCCAGTTTACAGCCCAGCTCCAAACCCCACCTGTATGAGCACAGAACGCACCGTAACTTGACTTTTCCACCACTTTTCCACGGCATCCCTGCTCAGCCGCACTACAGCCAGGACCCAGCAGCAGGGACTAGAGCCAAGTGGGTCATGGAGCTCGGGAACCTTCAGCCAACCCTTCCAGACTTTTCCTAGTGCCGAGGAAGCCGGAGGTGTTACCTCCATTCACCGCAGGCTTGAGGAATGAATGCTGCTGCTGTTCTGTTCAACCGTGCTGACCCCAAGCCCCTGGGTTCACACGAGGCTGCAATGCCATCCATCAACCCCACCAACTGCTGTCACACGCTTTAAAATGTGGGCTCACCAGATAAGGTGGACAGCCCCAGGGTCAGAAGGATCAAAGAGGAATCTGCGTCTATTTATGCAGACATCTTGATGATCAGGAGGGTAAAACTTGTTTCTTTTGGTGTTTGCTGTTTCTTCTCAAGCAAATGTGTTATTTTCAAAATTGTTTGCTGACTCATATCTCCAAACAACACTCGTTCTCCAGCTGCTTATTATACGTGGGATTTATTACTGGAATTGTTTTGCTTGGACAACCATCATACTATCACATTACTTTTTTCCCTGGCAGCCAAGCATGACTCCTAAAGCCAGTTCGACATGTGCTTATTATGTACAGTTCTGAATAAAAAACCTTCCTCCCGATACCAACTCACCGTTCCAGGAACGTTCTTCCTATCAAAGCCATTGACCCAAGCTGGTAAAATCCCAACACAAATGGGGAATCATAGAATCATGGAATGGTCTGGGTTGGAAGGGACCTTAAAGATCATCTACTTCCGACCTCCCTGCCATGGCAGGGACACCTCCCACTAGAATAGGTTGCTCCAAGCCCCATCCAACCTGGTCTCGAACACATCCAGTGTTGAGGCATCCACAACTTTCCTGGGCAACCTGCGCCAGTGTCTCACCACCCTCACAGTGAAGAACTTCCTAATCACTCATCCAAACCTCCCCCTCTTTCAGTTTGAGGCCGTTACCCATCGTCCTATCACTACAAACCCTCATAAAAAGTCCCTCCCCAGCTTTCTTGCAGGCCCCCTTCAGATACTGGAAGGCCTCAAGAAGGTCTCTCCGGAGCCTTCTCTTCTCCAGGCTGAACAAGCCCAGCTCTCAGCCTGGCCTCCCAGCAGAGGGCTTCCATGAATACAGCAGGACTAGAACAGCTGCACCACCAATAATACACAGCTCCCTCAACTGGAGGTTTGGATACTACCTCAGAAACTGAGAGACCAATGGTGCTTGACATGGTGCCCAGTGGCACATCTTTCCCCCACCTAAACTTCGTGTCCTCTAAGTGTTTGGCCCAGCATCACGGCTCCAGAGCTCCTTCACGTCACCACACGGACAGAACTCCCCTGGCTCTGGAGCTTATGGGCTCTGCCCTGGACCTTTGCCCTCCACTGGACCAAACGCTACAGGGATGCCCTCTTGCTTCTTCTGACTGATTGAAAATAATTAAATAATCCTCACACGTGGGTCTCATTTTCTGTTCTAAGTTCTTTTGCCAGACAATTTTAAGGAACAAAAGCAAGCGGGAGAGATGTGTTCTCTGCTATTTACGCATCCCTCAGCTTGCAGGGGAGGAGAAGAGGTAGATAATGAACGTCCACCTTTTAAGCACAGCCAACAAACATTTGCAGTCACACACAGAGAGGCTCCATCCGCACGCTCGTCCAAAATTCCATCCTGAAAGCATTCTGAAGTTTAACCTCTCCTCCAAAAGTTATTTTAGAGAGAAGTATTCGGAAGGCAAAGTAACTTAAAGATGTTATTAATATACCCTGGAGCTTCCTCTACTTTCTGGTTTGGCCAATTTAACCACCGAAGGAAGCTTCAAGCCATTATTAGAAGTTAGGCAGCCAGTATGTTTCAATGCTGCTTCTTACTCAGCTAGATTTATCCTGCAATCAAATGCTCTCAGAACACAAAAAAGAAGCCCCCAAAGGAACAAAAACCCCTCTTTCAGAAAAGCGAGGAATGACAGAATTAACAGAGGACTTCCACTTGCCTTTCCTTCAGCAAAAGCAAGTTCCCATGTGAGCGAGTCGAAGAATTTGATGCAAGCTTCCCACTGCAGTTACAAGATTAAACGCTGAAGAAGAACGAGCGCGGCACTGACACGAGTCCTTAAATGAAATCTGGCAGATGAAGCTTCAGCTCAGCAAAGTCTCCCAAATTAATCACAGGCAAGGGCTGATTCACGAGCGAGCAAAGCGAGTCCTGAAGGCCAGGGTGATCTCAGGATCTGCAGCTTGCAGCCATTAAATTCACTACCAGGGCAAGGGGAAGAAAAGGAGGGAGGGGAGAGAGAGATGGCGAGACAGTGGGGCAGAGGAGAGTCTTGCTGTGGCTGCTTGTGCTGGCCAGCTTGGATGGGGCCTTGAGCTACCTGGTCTAGGCGGAGGTGGCCCTGACCATGGCAGGGGGGGTGGAACTGGATGATCTTTAAGGTCCCTTCCAACCCAAACCATTCTACGATTCTATGATTTCTGGTGGAAACATGCTGCAGATGTCCATGCAGTGGACCATTTTGTGTAAGGATCCTCTCAAGCACACACCAAACCAAGACCTTCTGAGAAAGCCAAACAAACATTATGGATTTGCCAGCGTGTACTCTCCAGCCCCACTCACTTCAAACATCAGTTTACAGTTACAGACACTTTCCTGCAGATGCAGCAACATCACCGATCCCTGCGGGCATTGGAGCGATAGCCAGATGGACTCCGAGCCCCGGCATCACTCCTGTGCACGCAGAGAGGTGCTGGTGAGCAGCTGCTCAACCTTTGTGAACTTAACAGCCCAGGTTTTAATTGGAGATTTGCGACATGCACTGGCATGACCCTTGACAAATCCATATGCCAGCGCGAGAAGAGATTGGAGCTACGTGCTATCATCTCAAACTGCCTGAAAATGTTTCTAAGCCCCATCTTGGCTCACACACTGATTTAGGGAATTATTCAGGAGAAAAGCAGAGCAGGACAAACTACCTCTTCCCATTATTTCAAAGCTCTCAGCATAACTGCGGAGTTTTGCTCAAGCCAACTATTATTAGACTGAAGTCCCATTTTGACAGAGCTGGTGAGAAAGGAAAAAAAATACCTAGTTTAAAAATAACAGCCCCCTCTCCCCAACCTGAATAAGTGGAGAGCAGGCAGAGTGAGAAAGAAGCACAGAACATGCGAGAAGAAGCTAGGCCTTATTAATACCACGCTGGTGCCTCCAACTCCCCTGCCCTCAGCCAAGTTCTACTGCTTTATTTCACAAGTGGTCATCCTGTTTTGGGGGGTTCCACCTCTCAAAAAAGGTTAATCGTGCCCCAAACACCATGTTTCCATAACAGAAACATGGATACGTCTCATTGTTACGTACACAGCATGCAGATCACAGATTGGTGGGGGTTGGAAGGGACCTCTGGAGATCATCTGAATGGATGTGTACAGCCCATGTATGGATCCATACACAACGCTGGATTTCTTTCCCAGTTAAAATTCCCTAAGAAACACAACCCACAAAATGATCTGTCAAAATGCCGGAAGCCTGAAGCTGCTGCCTCTGGGTTCAACTTCTCCAGAAAGCCTCCAAGGCTGTGAGTGACCATGCACAAGGAAGAAATGGCATTACAGGGAACGCAGAAATGAACCCGTCTCTTCCTTCTACCGACGTTCCAGGCATTTCCCTGTGGCTCCAGGAGACCCGAGGCTGGTTCCCAATGCTGTAACTACACCAGTAGTGCCTCCCCGTGGAGATGCAGGAGATGTGGATGGAAGATGCTTCTTGACTGGCAGAGCTCTTCTGCCAGGACAGCTGTGCCTACACCCCAACTGGCTGTTTTGGGTGGGTTTGTTGGATTTGGGGATTTTTTTTTCCTGACACATAAGCTGCGTCAGCTCTGGGTGTGATCTTTTGCATACTTACAGAAGACTCAGCTATGCCAGGAAAAACATCGGTGCAGAGCTGGCCTGAGGCTGGAGACAGGGCCCTCGTGCACCTGCACCATCACTCATCTTCTGCCAAGAAGTCAAAGGGCACCAGAGCAATCACCTTCTCACTCCTTTGGTACTTGTGCAGATGACCGAGGCAATGCTCATGTGCTACAACTTACCCCCTCAACTGCTTCCCTGGCACACATGACATTCGTTTCTGAAATTACAAAGGCTCCCCTTGCTGGGGTGGGAGGGAGAAGACAAGCAGGTCTTTTGGGTTAGAAAACTCTATTTTTACTTCAGCTAAAGAAGTGAAACAGCAGAACTCGACTGTATCCTTCTCCTCAGCCAAGTCCGCAGAACCCGCAGACACCAGCAGAACCTGCAGACCTCTGGGGTCTCCTGCCTTGACCCTGCTTCCAATGGCCCCCTCAGGCCCAGCAGAGACACCCAAATCCCTTCTCTTTCTTCTCCACACTTTCAAATCCAGGCCTCTTGAAGAAAATGTCAACCAATTTACTCACAAATACCCCATAACCATCAAGACATGTTTCCATAGCACCCAGGAAACGTTACAAAAATATCTACAAATACTGCATCTCAACTGCAAACATCCCCTAAAACTCCACAGAGTCCATGGGTGAGAAACGCAACCATGGTCGCTTAAAAACCACTGCCACCATACACGCTTGGTTCTGATGCTTGCCATCAGAAAACATCTGCACTGTTAAGGGATTAAAGGATTAAGAAGGAAGAAAAAAAACGCATCAACTTCCTAATGTATCCTTAGGAACTTATTTGAACTACTTTAAACTCTTGCTCATCTCTCACTCAGGAGCTAGCCAAGATTTATAGATTTTATTTAGGTGGACATGCAAAGCAGCTCAGATTTGCTAGTTCAAAAGCTACGTAGAAAAATACATTCTCTTAGTCAGAGGTTCATTGCAGTGTGCAGGAAAAATATTTGACTTTGAGAACTTTTTTTACACTCCATGTAAACCCACAACTTGTCCCAGTTAGGTAGAGGACTCCCCAAAACTGCTCTTCACTGGTATCTGCATCCAACGTACCTGCAACTCTCTGTCAGCTTCCTAAAATGGTGAATTATGGAGCAACCTCAGTCATCCTCAGGTGGCTTTCATGGAAAAAGTATCAAAAACTTTGCCCTCTGGCACAATGGGACATTTTGAAGGTAGCTCCCAGCTTCAGCTGCACAAATGGTGCTGGAGATGCTGTGCCTCAAGGGCTGGCTGTGGGGACAGCCATGGGGCAGGGAGCCCAGGAGCAGCAGACCCAGACACAAGCCTGGTTCCTCCTCCCAAAACACTGCTGGAAAAGCAAAACAAATCACACCAGCTTCGTGCTGCTTGGTTTGCCAAAGCAAGATTTGACTTCAGCCAAATTGACTCCCCCAGAGAGGGCTGAAGAGTGACCTTCAGCACCCAGGGCAGGACACACGTTGGGATGCTCATCATACACACCCATGAACACAGAATCGAGACCCCTGCTTGCCCAATGAGCACAGGATCTAGAATTCCAGGTTTCTGACAGGGTCTGTTCCCTCTAGGGCTCTAGGGAGCTGTTCTCTCCAGCTCGTACTTTTCTGGCAGAATCACAGATTTTCTGGTGCGACTTTCATAGGAGACCAGATGAGTCCTGTATATAGCAGCGTTCCCACAGCTCAGCCCACAGTTCTCGTCCCTTTCTATTTCTGCCAAAAAACAGGAAGGAAAAACACCGAAGGGGGGAAAGAACCACTTGAAACAAGGGAGAGCAAAGAGAAATTAAAAGCTACCAGCAAAATGCTGCTGCCGTTCCGATCTGTACCATTCTGGACACGATCTGGAAGGCCGAAGAAGACGAATCCCCGCAGTAACGCATCTTACAGCCGTGCTCAGTCCTGGACAGGCACCACAATAAATCCCCTTCCCCTCCAAACAGGTAATTACTGGAGCAATTCAGATTAAATAAGCACTTTATCAGAATTCACTGCACCGACAGCAAGCAACCTAACGGAATTACGGAAGGCTGACTTTGGCATTCCTAACGTATCCAAGATGCAAAATGATCGGCAAAATAATACCACTAAAAAAGGCCTTGGGTTGTTTTTTTTTTTTTTTAAAGGAAGCCCACAATGCTTACCACAGGAGTGAAATAAAGCCTTAAAGCCCGGTTAAAAAATAAATCTGCCTTTGGCGACTTGAGAAGGTAACAATGGAAAAGCAGAGAAGGATTTCAGCAGAGGCAGAGCTTTACACGTCGGCCACCACAAGAAGATTTGCAATCAGCTGAAATACAGTTAGAAGAGCTGCCCGCCACGTAGCGAGCACTTAAAATCTCTGAATTGCACAAGCTTTAGCCTCCTTAATCAACTGAAACACAACAAACCAGCACAGGGACGCTGAGCTGTAGTTATCAGCAGCGCTTCAATATCAAATATCCATGACCCAACCCGTTGTACCCAATAGATCGGGACGATCTCTCCGGAAGGCAGAATTACCCTGTGAATTCATTCCAACCTCAAATCGCAGGGTCTAGATGAAAGAGATATGATTTAATGGAACAAAAATCACATTGGAAATGTCTGCTATCAAACACCTCTTGAGAAGTGATGATCAAATTGTTGAAGGACACAAAGTGTACCAGAGATACCTCAGTTCCTCTGGGACACTTTGATTTCCCTTCAAGTTAGTTTTGAAAAGCTGCAGCGACGTTGTCATGACAGTGGTTTTCTGCTATCGCCGTGCAACTGGGTACACACTGGGGCCATTTACAGTGCCAGAAAACTATATTATTTAACCACATTTCTTCCCTCTCTTACTCAACCAAGTTCTTTCCTCCAGAACATGGCTTGGCACACTTTGGAGGTATCTTTCTGAGCCTGGGAAAAGAAGAACACTTTATATTTAGAAATTCAGCAGTTGGGGGTGGGGGGGATTTAAAAAAAACCAGCTAATTTATGATACATAGACTTAATAGCCACGTGGCCACCAATACTGCAGAGCACTCACCCTGCAAGACCTGCTCTTGTTGAGCAGGACTCTCAAGATTTGGACTCGTTGACTTGAATTAGATCACGTGCAGAAAATCTGCGCGAAGGTGGATTCTTAGAATGAGGCAGTGGCTTTTCTAGCCATTTGATATTAAAAAAAAAAAAAAAAGAATAATAAACTACTTCAACTACATCTAGCTTCGGTAAGCAAACCTAAGGTGTTAGTGAACGGTTATTGCTATCACATACAGTGTTAGACTTGGTTAGGACACCGACAAACACAGTGCTCGTAACGGGCTCTACCTGAGCTCAGCTGGGACTGGTTCAGAGCCTCTGCAACACATGCAGAACCTGGCTTTACACTATCCATCTCCAAATCTGCACAGAGTTACGGTCAGGCGGGAAGAGGGCAGAGGGACAGGGAGAAGGCGAGAGAAAGGACAAAGTTAAATTAAAGTTATCTCCTGAACAAACTGCTGTAGAGACAGCCATTAGAGAATCAGTGCTGGAGAAACCCAGATTTCAGTGTTGGGCATCCTAAAGTGTTGCTCCTCTGGCATGTTCTACACCTAAAGTGCTCCTAGCTAGCCGTGACCTCATTGCCCTCTACAACTACCTCAAAGGAGGTTGTAGCGAGGCTGGTGTTGGTCTCTTCTCTCAAATTAGTAATGATAGGACGGGGGGAAATGGCCTCAAGTTGTGTCAGGGGAGGTTTAGATGACATATTAGGAAGAAATTCTTCACTGAGAGGGTAGTTAGGCAGTGGAACAGGCTGCCCAGGGAGGTGGTGGAGTCACCATCCCTGGAGGTGTTTAAAGAACGAATAGATGCAGTGCTTGAGGATATGGTGTAGTGGTTAGAGAGGTGCTAGGAGGAAGGTTGGACTTGATGACCCTGGAGATCCTTTCCAACCATAACGATTCTGTGATTCTGTGATCTGTGTGTTCCTGAATGCAGTTCCAGAATCCAGCTCCTGAATCTGGTTCCCATCCAGTGAGTCCAGTGGTGACTCCACAACATCAGTAGTGACAGTAACGTAATTGCCATCAGAAGAGTGGGGTTCGATATTGGGTTTGTGTGTATTTGTATATATTCTATTATATTGTTAATATTGTCATTAAATCTGTTTTTACTTTTCCTTTAAGTCTCTCTCCCTTATTCCCTTTCTCTTCCTGTTTGGGAAGAGAGAAGTGTAAACAGAGAGTGTCTGTCACTTGTCTAGTGGCTGGCCCAGTCCTAACCCTCAATGTGGTGCTGCAGATCTAATTGTATGAAACATAAATAGACTTAAATGCAGAGCAACACAAGCCAGAGTACACTAATATGATGCCTCTAATCTTACATTGTGTCTTCCGACACAGCCAAAATTAACATTGGTGTGCTTTATCCTTTAACTTCAAGAGCTTCTGCTGCTGTAGCAGACTGGGAAGTAAACATGTAATCTTTCTGTTGCATCAGGACAGATGTTCAGTAGCTCTCAGAGGGCAAACCCTAGCACAGATCTTCAAGATGCATCGGGAGTTTCCCTTATTTTCTCAAATGACACATCTGTGCCATTTTCTCAGCTGGAGGCACACGTCCTGGTTTCAGCAGATAACCCATGCATTTTTTCTTTCCTAGAAGATCTCAGTTTAGGATTTCAGGACTTATGTGACAGTTTTCAATACACAACATCTCTGAAGCAGTGGTGAAAATCCCAGAATTAGGCTAAATAGTTGGAGACAAATGTGCCTGACTGCTCTGAATGTCACAGAAGTTTCCTGCAACAACAGATGGCATACGGTTAGATGAGAGCATCAAAATGGAAATCATGGCGCACAGCAAACAAGTCAGGCACCCACTTGGAGAATATTTTCTGTAAAACATTTGATTCCTTTCCCATTTCCTTACCTGCCAGGTAACTGAGCTGTGGAAGTCTGTCAGCAATGTGATGGTGGCTTTGAATTACAGCCTGCATAAAAAACTTGGGTAGGCTTTGGACACAAGTGACTGTATCTCTCAATTTATCAGGGCAAACTCTCTCTTTTTTTTCTTTAATTATTCCTTTCTCTCTAACTTTTTCTTTGTGAGGTTTAATTCTCTACCCTTCTGGCAATCATGACCAAGTACCATCAGCCACTGAAAAGAGCTTGAGATGGAAGGTTTTCCTCCCTCTTACTAAGATCTAAGATAAAACAACAGGTACATCAATCATACTGACAGATAAAGATCTCTTTTGTCATTATTTTCACTAAGCACCAATGAGAATTTAAGCCTAGTAATTAGAGCAGACCCACAAGTCACTGCTGGTGTAATTTTCAATGCCAATGGTGATACTTTAAATACATTTATTTTTCTGGCCTATCCAGTCCCTTGGTTGCTGGAGTGACCCAAAATGGTCACTTTCAGGCTTTAACAGTAGGAGACTTATGCAGCACCCACCACTAATAAGGACAATAATCGAAGATGACAGAAATAAATGGGGCCAGGTTTTTGCTCGATTGCTCCATTTCATTATCATTCTCAAAGTTTCATGCTGCTTAACACCTTTCAGAATTAAATAACTGACTAACAGTGATGACCAAGCAGTGTCCATCCTAACTGGCCTAATTTTTGGGAAGGTTCTGTAAGCACTTCATGGGAAGGAAAAAGTGAACAACAATGCAGACAAGGCATCTAAATTTAAAGCAGACCAGTGAAGTCCCTCACCGCTATTGCCACTCTGTTTTCCCACGCTGTGAACCAGTTCATCTGCAGTTACCTGTCATTGTATCACGAGCATTCAGAAACAGGCTCAGCTTTTTAAGTTCACGCGCAAAACTACAAGCGGTACAAATGTGCTCACCACCCTGTTGGCCAATAACCTGACCACACAGACACAAATATACAAAAAAACATTTGTTCCACCACAGGAAAACTATCTTGGGGCATTGCATTCTACACATATCAGTTTATTACAATTCAGATAAGATAAAATCTTCCCTTTTTGTATTTGCTGCTTTATGTGGAAATGAAATGATTCGCTCCAGTATTGAAGATTTTTTTTCCAGTCTCACTTGATTCTTATAAATCAGATGATATCTCCTGCAAGCACCAGCCTATCCTGTGCATTGGCCTAGACTTCATTATTATTATGTTATTATACAGGCAACAGTTCTATAATTTCTTTGTATTCTAATGTTGAAGTAGTTGCTTTATTGTTTTGGATATATTTTTTTAAAAATTACCATATGCTTTTAGGCAGTTTTCTAGTCAGAAGATTCTCCATAGCACAAGGGCATTGGATATAATTTTGACTGCAGTGAAAAGGATGTAATCCAGGAATAAATCTAGTTAATCCATAAAGTCGCACAAAGAATTACCTATATCAGATCAGAAATAGACCCATGGTTGTTGCTAAATAAATTGGCTTCTATTCACATTGTCTTATTTTATAAAGGAGGTAGTAGGCAAAATGCTGACTTGTGCCTTTATTTTTCACAATTGCCTTCTAGGATTTCCACCATTTCCTATGGAAAGCATTAATTAAGCACAATAAAGAAGGTAGAGGCTAAAAAAACAACGACAAGTTGGGTTTTATGAAGTTTTGCCAATTATACTTGAATTCAAAAATTTCAATTCTAGCAGTGATTCGTCTTATAAATCAATTTGGCAAACTATCAGGCTTTAAAATCAATTACACTGGATCAGAAGTCATGTTTGCAGATAATGTGTGAAGGAGCACTCTTACACAGCAATGACCTTTTAAGCTGGTGCAAACCGGTTTCCACTACTTGACAAAGTATCCTCCCACAATGCTAAGTCAATTATATTAAACCTATTTCAGTCTGTTATTGAGTACATAATGGGAGAGGACTGCTGAGGGCAAATCCGCCTATCCTTCCTCAGAAAGGAAAAACACAACTGACCTGACAGAATTATCATTTATCCCATGTCTATACTGCACATCTCCTCTTGAAGGAATTTGAGGAACAGTAAAAATCAGGAAATGTTAATCCATTTTATACATCACCAAGCTTTCCTCACAGTTTGAATGTCATTAAATTACAACAATAGCATACTGGGTGATCATCAGCATGTGTACAGGAGGGACCATTAGGAGATGATAAGATAGCAAAAAAATCAAAATTACTAAGAACTGTAATCTCTACAACCTTGTGAAGCGCATGAGAGATTATCTGATGATTCCTTGTTATTTGCATGGTACACAGGGATTTATAGCTTAGACAGTGATTGAGCACCACCCCTAAGGAGCATGATGTTCATGCTAAGGTGCCACACAGAAAGCGCTAAAGGGAGAGGGGGAGCTAGGATATTCAAAAATACAGCAATAAGATTACATGTCGTATGCTTTGCTGTGTTACATGCAGATGGTTCAGCAATTCTACAGGGAGATTTTTTGCGATTCTTAAGAATCAGGTAATTTCTGCCAGAGACAGAAGTGCATGTCCCCAACACAGATGTGGTAAAAGAGGTGAAGTGTGGATCAAAGGGCCTGAAGCCAGAATACAAGGGATGCTTTTGTTGAAAAATGGGACCCACAATAAGAAAAGGAGCATATAGCTAATACATAGATCACAACAACAAATTGAATGAAAGACTGCAGTAGACCTAATTCATCAATAACAGCAGTGATAGGAACAACGTTTATTGTTAAAAAAAAAAAATAGTGTGCAGGAGGTCGGTACTCCAGAAGCAGCATGATGAGGTGGCTTGTAGTCCCATGGAGAACATCAGAACAAGGTCAGACTACCAGGCTGAGAAGGAATGGAGGAATCTTATTTGCCATCAGACTTTCCAAGATTATATAGGGTTCCTGAAGGGCTCCCTGCACCAGAGAGCGGTTCTGGAAAGGAGTGTAGGGAGGCACACAGCAGCAGAGCAGGAAGCCCAGGGACTGCTTGCTGTATCCCAAAGACCACAGGGAGGAGCTGGCAATTTACCATTCCCCATGCTTGGGGAAAATGGCTGTTGTTGGAGGTCTACATTTCTCCATCACACCTGCAAGTGGCCATCCTCACAGCTGGCTGCAAGCACAGAGGGAGATGCCAGGTTAAGCCCTCTTGGCAAAAACACCTTTATTAGTGCTTCACATAAGTTGTTTTTGCTCGGCTTAATGTAGCTTGTTGCACCAAGCACACAAAGAAAACCAAAGGTTTTGTACACCGGAGATGGAGCAATAGGACAGTGGGAAACATACAGAGAGCAGGAGAGACTTACTAAAAACACGTGATCAATAAAGGGAATATGAAGAGAAGCCAGATTTAGCAGCCCAGCCACTAAACCCTGCAGCTTCTCTTCTCAGCACCTTCAGTTTACTTCTCAGTTTTTTAGACTGAAAAATATGTTTATATGTGTGGCTGGAATAGTAGCAAGCAAGAAATAACTTCTGTCCAGTTACAGACAGGTAGACATATTGCACATCCTGAAAATAAGGCAGCTAGATTAATTACTTCACCTTTGTCTCAGGCCATATATTCAGAGCAATTTGCCTGTGTGTTTGTGCAGGGGCAAGACTCAGGGAACTTTAGAAAACAGTTTTTGCTTAATATCAAGCTTTTTTGGTTTTCTTTTTTTTTTTTTAAATGTAGAACAAAATCCTCACAGTGTTCTTAATGCTTATGCTATTTTGGCAGTCAGAATTCTGCTGTTTGGTAAGTAGTTTGAAAAAAACAAACACTGAGACAAGAATCAATGTTTAGTGCCGTATCACTAATCCTCCATAAATAAAGATGTATGCTTGCTTAGTGCAGCAAGTAAAACATTACAAAGCATTACTGGGAAAGGAGTTCACTGCCTCAGTGAGACATAAATCTCCGTTCACCACACAGAGTTAGCTCTCTGGTGCTTCAGAAGCCAGCTTGATGACAATGTCAGTTCTCAAACTTGGTCTTTTGCTCCTCATGGGTCACAGGAGCCCTGTAAAGGTGAATTACTCAGCCATCAGCTCGTTCATGAGCAAGCAGTAATGAAACTGAATCATGTAATCTCATACCAGGGCTTTAAACTCATGCAGAATACAATGTGCTCCTAGAAAGAGTGGGAGAAGAAAATAGGTAAGAAAGAACAAAGAGGAAAGAAGTGAGGAGTGAAGTAGGAGGGGGAGGGCGAAGTAGACTGTCAGCTTATTTTTTTGTAGGTAACGTAATGGAAATCAGCAATATTTGCAAAAAGGATTCTAGGAAAACCTATACCTGGGAAATGACAGAGAAATATAACACAAACTTTTAAATATACAACTTGGACAACCAGCAGTTATGGTTCACAGGACATAACCAGAGGTATGTGCAAGATATTCAAAGTTATATCCAAAACCCAACACAACGTTGGAGATGTTTTTCTCATTTAAACCTTCATCTTCTCACAATAGTCAAGGCCCTTCAAGCATTAGGATAGATCTGGGTCATCTCACTGAGAGGACTGTTATACTTGTTTAGTCATCCAAGGTTTCCTTTGCTTTGTAAAAGCCCAGAGCATAGCTGAGACATCAGCACTGTTCCCATACCTGTCTCCCAGCTGTAAGTAGAAGAGACATTGTCAGAGGAAAGCAGACATGGCATCTCTAGAACCAATTAATTTGAGCTTCTGACAACATAAATTAACACAGTTTAAGGGAGAATGTGACCAGTCTGGTTTTGTTGAGTAGATAAAGCAGCAATTGTCCTATGTAGTCAAAGTCAATGGAAGTGACAGATTAATAATTATCACTCTATTCCATGCTTCAGTCGTAGAGCAACCCTCTAAATCTCACTAAATTATCTGATTATAATCAGATATAGTTCACCATATGCTTTCTTTTGTATTGTATTGGTGGCAGTATACCTAGCAGTATTCCCAGGTCCACTGATTTTGCCCTTTCCCTTTATTCAAATCTCAGCTTTCCTATCCCAGTTGTTTGATGCTTCCTTCCTTTTTTATTATCTCAAGAAAAGTGCTTAAGGCTCATGACTGAAAAGCCCACTGAACAACTTCATTAGGGGTAGTACCCAAGAGAATAACTGAGTATAGTATGTTATTTGACATGCTGAAACCATTTGATTAGAACTTGAGCACACCAGAAATTTTCTGTAGGGAAAAGCTATTTTGTCCAAACAGACATGTTTTGTAAGCTGTCAAACAATAACAAATATTTTGTATAAAAAGTAAGTAACTAGCTTTCTTAAGTCTTCCATTTTAAAATTAAGTTGGAACAAAATGTTTTTTATGTAAGTGAAAATGCTCTGATAGGTCTGACTAATTAATACTTGCCCATATTTTTTTTTCTTAGGAGGTGGTAGGAGGGGGGTGCATAGAGAGAAATAAAGCAACTGCTGAGCTCTTCTCAAAGTGACATATTTGTTACACTGTTAGGATATATGAAGCACCATCTGCACTTTGGGATACTTTTCCTCTTTGATAAACTGACATTCTTGCGGTTTGTTCTGGCTTTACATTAACGTAGATGCAGAGCCTTGGCCCTTCTGTTTTAACATCTTAATACATAGGTCACAGAGAAGAGCGTGGATGATTAGTGAGTTCAAGACTAAAGAAAACACAAATGCATTCTTAGGCATTATATTGCCTATAGTGTGCTATTCCAGGAGGATTCAGCAATATGAAGTTACATTTTTTACCCCTCTGACACCAAAAGGCCGCCTGTAGCTACTTGATGTTAGGTTCACACACTCCAAAGCTTCCCACCACTGATTCCTGTGGAAACCCTTGCTGAGCTGCATTAATCAGATCAAAGTTGTTGTTAGGATGCTAAATGATTATCTGGTAGCGGCATACAAGGCATGAGAGAGTATTACCGCAATTACTGTTTGCAGCTGCTAACGTGACAGAAGAGCCATCCCTGTGGGGCCTCTTGTGCATGGGACTGATTTGCCAACCTCCATCTGACCTTGGTAGATGATCATGTAGGTCACACACAGCCTGTGTTTTCCTGGCACCAACACCCCAACTGACTCCTTGGCTTCCAGGGTAAGGTTTCTCCATGTACTAAGAAAATACTTTGAACAACATTGTTGGTAAGAGGTAAAAGAGAGGGCAGGTGATGCTACCAATTCACTGAGGGAATGAATGAAGCGCCATCCCTCCTAGACAGGCTGTTTGCCATTAAGTTGGCAAACTTGATCTGAATGCTTTTTACACCCTGAATAATTCAGCAGATGAATTTACCAGCAGAACCTCTGGCAGCAGATCAGTCTGGGATTACATCATCAGCAGAGAGGATTAAGTGCGTCTTCATTTTTGGCAAGATAAAAACGTCCATCTGTTTCTGTTCTTTATTAATTTTGCCTATAAGTAGACTACAGAGCTATACATTAATTAAATGCATATGACTGGCTAATAAATTTGTTACAAACTGTTCTCATGATGTCTATCTCTTCATTAAGCAGAGATTGAAAATGTGTAAAAGGAGGACTTTTTACGATAGATCACATATGGATGACAACTAAGTTACCGTGTTTTCCATAGCACTATAGAAAGTGCCAGGGGCAAGAGGAATTCCGTCAATACTTTAGTTTTCTTATTTTTGTGACTGAGCCCCACATGGTCCCACAGGAGGACAAATGTCTCCCTCTTCTTATTCTGCAAACATAATTGGTAGTAATTTTCTCCCCCTTGCCTATAAGCACGGGGATATAATGCCAGTCAGGGTTGCTACTAATATAATTCTACGAATCAGTGAACAAAGAAGTGCTAAGAAAATAGGAGAGCCAGCACACTTCCCACATCGCCCAGCCCCTTGGGTCTGCACACTTCACCCGTGGCCATGCACCACTGAACCAGGACATAAGAGCAAGGTAAGAAACTGCACGGAGTAAGAGAGAAGGGACCTCCCGGGTCAGCTGAGCCAGCATGGCCCCTACTGCTAAACACACCAGGGATGTGGCAGCTGTGGGGTTTTATATTGTTTGCGCTATTGTTGAGGTACATTAACTTGGAATGCAGATGGAATCAATCCTAAAAAGGTCGGTACAGACTTGATAAAAGAAAAAACACTCTTATATTACACAAGAATCTATTATTAAACAGAACCTGAATAAGATCTGAGGTTTGCAATAATTCATAAGAACCTTTCTAACCAGGTTAGGTTAAAAGTGCCTTTTATGAGCACTTCTTCAAGTCATTATTACCTGTCAGTATCTAACGTTAAAGAAATTGGAAGACAAAGACAAGCTTTTGTTGGTATTGCAGATCTTAGTGATAGCTTCACTTTGCTAATACATTTATTATAACAGTCACAATAATGAACTACCACAGACTACTCTTCGTGATAGTGTCTAAGCACATACCACCTCATTGCAAACAGTCAAAAGCCAAGGTTACTACAAAGGAAAAAAAAACCCCATATTCTACAGACTATCTAGAAATGGAAACTACAAGGTAACATATTACGGTTGATACAGCTACATACATTTTTAATGGCAGTGTTTTAAAAACTACAGCAATTTCCCAGTCAGGAAGGCTAAGGCTCAGCTAGAACTGAAATTGGCCAAGGATGCCAGGTATAACAAGAAAGGGATCTTCAGCTATGAGAGCAGTAAGCAGAAGCACAAGGAAGACATAGGCTCATTGCTAAACAGGGCAGGGAAACTAGTCATAATGCTGACAAAGCAGAAGTCTTAATACCTTATTTGCCTCTGTCTTTACCAGTGTAGCTGGACCCTAGACCCAGTAGCTACAACACATGTCAACCCACCATTAGTGGAGGACAGGCTGTTCTGCAGCTTCTTGCAAGGGCTCAACCTTCATAAATCTATGTGGCCCAGAGGGAATCCATCCCAGGGTATTAAAAAGAATCAGCTGACACTGTTGCAAGGCCATTACCTACAACATTTGAAAAGTCATGGAGAACCAGAGATGTCTCTTATAACTGGAAGAGAGCAAATGCCATAGACATCTACAAGATGGGCCCAAAAGAGGACCCAGAAAACTACAGGCTTGTTAGTCTTACTTCAATTTCTGGGAAAAAAATAGAACGAGTTGTCCTAGAAACTATTACTAAACAAATGAATCAGGTGATTGGGAAAAGCCAGCACAGATTTACTAAGAGCAAATCATACCATACTAACCCGATCACCTTCTACAATAACATATCTTCTGTCAACATGAGGGGAACATTCCCAGTGCCTTCTCCTGGACAAACTAGCAAGATACAGACTGGATGGGTGCTCTGTGAGATGGCCAGGAAATTGGCTGTTTGCACTTAGAGGATGGTGATGAATGGTTTTTACTCAGACTGGCAGTCTGTCAGAAGTGGGGTCCCCCAGGTATCAATGCTGAGCTCTATGCTGTTCCATGTCTTCATAAATGATCTGGGTGATGTGACTGAAAGCACCCTCAACAAGTTTGCTGATGACACCAAACTGGCTGCTGATATGGACACAAGAAAAGGGAAAGCCATCTTACAGAGAGACCTGGATAGGGTGAAAAATTGGGCTGGCAAGACCGGTATGAACTTTAACAAAGACAAGTGCAAAGTCCTGCACCTGGGAAAACATAACCAAAGAGCTCAGTACAGGCTAGGACCTGTGTGGCTGGGGAGCAGCCTTGCTGAAAGAAACCTCTGGGTCCTGGTAGACAACAAGCTGAATTTGACTCAGCAGTGTGCCACAGCAGCAAATGCAAATTGAATCCTCAGCTGCATCTGCGGGGGCATGACTGGCAGAGCTAGAGGGATGATCATCCCACTCTACTCAATGCTTATCAGACTACACCAGGAGTACTGTGTCCAGTTCCAGTCCCCAAAATTTAAGAAAGATGCAGACAGGCTGGAAAGGGTCCAAATGAGGGCCACAAAGATAATTAAAGGGCTGGAAAACCTTCTTTATTAGGAAAGATTAAAGGAGTTAGGTCTTTTCTCTCTGGAGAACAGAAGACTCAGGGGAAACTCATCACCATATTTCAGTACTTAGCAGCTACAGAGGGGATGGAGGCTCGCTCTTTATAAGGAGCTACATGGAGAAGACAATGGGCAAAAGGTCCATCAGGATAGGTTTCATCTGTACATATGATTTTTTTTTTTTTTACAGTGAGAACAATCATTCATTGGAATATCCTCCCCAGGGATGTAGTAAAGTCCCTGTCATGGGAGGTTTTCAAGACGTGATTTGACAGAGTGCTAAATAATCTCATCTAGTCTCCCTTTCCCATGGAATGTTGGTCCCTTTCAACCTGAGCTGTTCTATGTTTCTATGAGTCTAAAGGACTACAACAACAAAAAGCTTCATTTCAAACTGAATGGCCCACACTGACTACATCTTGCACAGAATATTTAACTTCAGCTTGAAAAGAACAAAATATTCACTCCACCTCAGCACCCCCCCCAAAACTTTTCTGAATAGTATTCAGAAAATAGTATTCCCTCCTGCTCTTTTCTGAACCTCTTGAGAAACAAAAGCTTTTAATATGTTGGCTTTTTACCCTTTTGGAAAAGACTAATGAATGTTTCCATCCATAGTAAGTAAGCTCTCTCGAAGCTGAAGCCAACTACCTCTTCCTTAGGAAGTTCCTTTCAAAGTTTCAAGTTAGAAATGCCAAGTGTTCTCAAAAGTGTTAACGTAGTAGCAGAGGAGTTAAACAGATGAGTGAAAGTAATTAAGCAAATTACACATTTTCTTGAGGAAAAAAAACCCATAGCCTAATGAGAATCCTCACCAGAGAGCTAATATTTAGATAGCAGAAGTTACAACTACACAGAAGAGTAACAACTGAATGGTGAAGTAACCACACAATAATTAGTTGTATTCTAGCAACTACTTAGGAATTCCCCAAGAGGTAGCATTGAGCAAAGTTATTTTTAAAGTATATTAGTGGTAAGTCTTTAAAAAAAGAGTCGTGTCAGGTTTTTATTGATGATTCAAGGGAACCAGAAAACTAAGGAAATCACATTGCATTAAGAAATGAAGCAAGAAGGAGAACATACAAAAAAGGTGAGAGGCAGCAAACAGAGAGCAAATGAAGGAACACATTAAGGTAGATAGATCATAATATGGTAAAATGTAGGCAATGCCAGAACATATTATTTTATCCTCTCTGGAGGAATGAATGAAAGCCCATATGGGAAATGCCATTCTAGTAGTCCTGAAGCCACATAGCTGAGCTAGCAGCACAGAGTTTAGTAGTACATACTTCTCTGTCCTGTCTCAGCCTGGGCACCCCAGTCCTCACTCAAAGAGAAGAAGCAGTTCAAGCTCATTGCCCTATTACTAGTACTGTCCCCCTCACCTACACAGACCACAGAAGCTTGGGCTTGTGAGGACATGTACATCTTTTCTGAGAGAAGAATGAATGGATGGATGCCAACCCCAGACTGTCTTTGAGCCTGCAGATGACAAAACAGCAGAAGCGTTAACCATTCCACAGGGGGCAAAGGTGTACCCTTAGTAGCTCTCACTTGAAAACTTTTAAGCTGCTGCCTGCTATTGATCCCAGGATAATTTTGTTGAAGCCCGTAAAGCTACACCAGGGATCCATTTGGTTTTTCACATATATGATATCCACAGCAAACATGCTTTTGTTTTCTCTGCCCTTTGAACAAGAAGTTTACTGCAACTTCCCTTGCCTTGAAATCTCATTCTTTAGCACAAAGCAGCTGTTCAGCCTCTCTAGTTTGTATTTGGGCTCACCCTGCCCTCCTCACTGTTGCAGAGGTGATAGAAAGGTGCCACAGAAGGGTACAGATCAGCAAAAAGAAGAGTTTGCATCTCCTGGACACCAGACCCTTCTCTGCCTGAATGCATTAATGAGCTCCATACAGAGGAAGCAGCTTTGGTACCCACTCAGAAATGGCACAGTATCACCAACCAGGGGTAGACCTGGATAGGCAACAGCCTCCTAGGTACAGGGCCTGGCCATGAAAGGAGACAAAAACCCAGAGCAAAGCCAGGCTTGTACATGTAGCTTTGGGGAACTGAAAGCGAGGATAGGCAGAGTGGCTATTCCTGTCCACCCTGGTTGCTCTTTCCTCATCACCACCAAGGCAAAACAAAATCTGGCCATGCTCATGCTGCTTCAATATAGGACTCATCCATGGAAGAGGCAGGTCTAGCATCCTGGTCCTCTTCCACCTTGCTAAGGTTTTGAAGAGTACTGCAGTGTCAATGGGGGAATGGCATGGTGATATCACCTGCTCTGCTGCACCACATTGTGGGGTGTGTGTTTGTGATCTTAGCCACAGAGGCAGATCTGTCACCAAGGCTTGAGGAAATTGCTGCTGCCCAGGTTCCCCTTAACTCCCCACTCACATGCCCCAAGTGCACACCAAGGTGATTCAGCATAGACAGTCAAGGAACTTGGCCTGAAAAATATTGTCAGGAAAGGACAATACAAACACACCTTTGTGCGATGTGGGACTGCTCTTTGCAGAGTGCCATCCACAGCTATTCTGTCACCTCCTTCTTCCTCTTCAAATCCACCTGCTTGCCAACACTGAAGTGGGAGGACAAGTGCAGAATGAATGGCACTGCTAAAGGCTCTTCTAATTGCACAATCCCTCCCTGCCAGCCCCCACAGACTTCCTCTGTGGAAGAGGTCTGCAGTAAATCCTGTCACTACTTTCTGCTTCCTAGAGATTTAAGATCAGATTTTCCCCTCATTTACATACAAGTCTAAAACCATTAACCTCCAGAAAGCAATTCCTTTGTCTGCTGGTGCAAGGAAGAGTAGAATTAGGTCATATGGACCCAGTCAATTCCTTTTTTTTTTTTTTATACCAACGAAGGCTGGCAGAATATTTTACCAAAAATTTAAGCAGCAGTTCTCCACAACCCTACCATTCTTATTTAATCAAGTACTCACATCAATGCCGTAGAGCCCTGCAGTATAATCTGCAGCAATATGTAAGCTTTTGTTTCTTACACTCTTTCTGTCTAAATGCCCCTGCTAGGCAGACTGTTGTTTTTCCCTTGAACCATGAGTGCTCATGGCTTTCCGTGGTTTTTTTCTTGATTTTTTTTTCCCCTCCCCTCTTCTTCAAAAAAAATATGTTAGTTCCAGAGCAACATTAGCACTCATGCACTCCAGTTTACAGCCATGAAGTGGCCTCTACCTCTCATTCTGTCTGTGCTTGCTGGTTATCTGGATTCACTTTTTCAGATGGTAATTACCTTTTTGAAGCACAAATGCTAACTGCCAAAGTGCACACTTCTAGACAAAGGCAGTGTTAAGGGTCATTCATCTGCTCCCTCCTTTCATTCCCTTTCCCTCAGTGTACGTTAAATTGTCCAGTCTTGTTAACATTTGTTTCACCTGTCCAGTTGTCCTTATTTTTAAGGGAAGAGCATGTTTGTGTGCCTCTGCCCAAAGCCCCTGCTCTTCACTTTCAGTGGAAACACTCACTGACAACAAACACAGTTTACTTTGTGGTTTTGCTTGATGTTCCTTTGCTGCAGAGCATGATGCACTTCACTTTCAGAGCTCCATTCTACAGCAGTGCTTAGCTGTCATGCCACCTGATCTCTTAAGAGACCAACAAATGCAGGCAAAATCTAAAGCACTATGAGATATGATGTTCTTCATGAAACGCTTTAAGGTAAGACCCAAATCCCTACATCTCCCTGTGTTTAAGACAGCAGATACATTCCTCTTGCCTTGTATACCTCAGTTTTCCAATAGATGAGGGTGTGAAAGAACATTAGGGATGCAGATGTACAGCAAAAACTCTTCTCCTACTAGCATTCATACTAGCCAAAGATCATCTGGCTCCAGTATATAGCTTTTAAAACTCCACTGTAGCCATTCTGCTACCTAGAAGATATCCTAGACAAAGAAAAACCTTAGCTCTCTAGGCTGTTATGTTCATCACTTTAGGTGATAGCTTCTTCTAGCAGTCATCAAACAGCTTCCTCTTTGAGCAAGAAACTCTCAGGCTACCAAATGTGCAGATACCCAAGACAAAGAGCGACTGCACACTTAACACAGCAGCCCCACAGGTCAGCTACAGGTACTTAGCAAACTCATCTATACAAATTCTGAATTACTAGTATAGGCAAGTTTAGAAATACATTCTGCAAAATAAGTAATGGAAAGCCTTAAAGGTTTAACCTAGTCAGTAAGTTCAACTGGAAATGTTCATTCCCTTTTAACTCTCTATCATTTATTCAGCTACCTCAACAACTACATTAAGAACAAGATTCCGAAACAAAGCAAGCTATCAATGCTTCCTCCAGCAACTAATGAAAATACTACCTACTGTTCTTTCAACCTGCTCTTACTTGTTTGTTTTGTTTTTTTTTTAACGTCCCCCCTCCCCGTTCTTTTTAACGCTCAGCTTTTCATCTCGGCTGGTTGGAGCTAATGAGACCCACCTGACCTGGTAGCTTGTGTGAGTCAGCAGAATGACTTTCCACCTCCCAACAAGGTTCAAGAGCTACAAATCTGCTATAAGGCTAGGAATACTTCACCTCCCAGGTACTCTGGGGATTAATTAGCATTTCAAAATCATGTTTTGAGATCCACATGTGCAAAGTGCTAGAGAAGTGGCTATTATTATTGTTGCAAACCATAATCCTGGATTAGTTGAAGCAACTAGTCAAGCAATCAACAGAATTTGTCAATGATGAGGTAATAAGTTACAGCCAGTGACATTTCTAGGACAGAAAGAATGAATTTGCTAAACAATCAGTATGTGCTGCATAAAGTGAATAATTTGTAATGAATAATGTATGCAGTTAATTTAGCCTCTCTGCCAGCTTACAGAAAGTCCATGAACAGAAAGGGAATATACTGACTTTATTTTGGGAATCTAAAAAGGAAAAATGTGTTTTGCTTTATGGACATATCCTCAGCACATCTTCATTTTTGCTTAAGATGTACTGACATAGTGCAGAGACAGTGGCAGGTAAAAAAAAAGACATTTTTGTCCCATCTGGAATAGGGGCTAGTGGGATGATATGACCATAAAATCTTCCATCCTTACTGTGTGCTCAGCCTGTCATGGCAAAATATTTGCCTAGTCGTGTTTGTTTCCTGTACAGATGCAGGTACCTAGGCCGTAACAGGAGCTCTGCTAACAGTAGCAGAACTTCTTTCTAAATGAAGCCATATATGAAAACAGAGTCATTGTCCTATGGATATTTCAGAAAAATATTTTAAAATAATTTCTTGGCTGATCATGTGGTTGTCTGCTAATTTCAGAAGTTCTGTCCTTGTCATCAACCAGGATTGCAAAAGACAGATACAGACATATTGCATACCACCACCCTACGTCTTCAACCACAGGATGGGAATTATGGTGGCTTCTGCTAATCCTGAATGTCAGACCTCACTTGTTCATGATGATCTTGTCAGAGCTCTAGTAAAGCTTGTGTTTTAAAGTCAGTAATTAAGAAAACTGCCTTCACATGGAAAAAGAGGCAGAAGGAGAGACATGAGATCAGAAGTTCTCTTATTTTCATTGATTTTCTATAGGTTTCTGTAGTGGGTCTGGCTGAGCTGGTTTTCCCCACAGCTGCAGTGTTTTTGTACTGGGAGCTAGAAGGGTGTTGATAACACTCCCATGTTGTGACTGCTCCTGCACAGCACCAAGGTTCTTCCCAACATT
>JAVSBS010017158.1:0-16616 GCA_033124195.1 Coracias cyanogaster
CCGTGCCCCCTCCACCCGCTCCCCCCTCGGCAGCTCCCTGGCGGGGAGGCGGGCTGAGATTGGGTAAACAGCTTCGGCCCGGCAGCGCCGCTCCGATTGGCTGCCGGGCTCCGCGGCCCGGGGAGGCCGGGCCGGGCCGGGCCGTCCGCCCTCGGGGAGCGCTGGACGGGGCCGGCGGCGGGGCGGAGGCGAGGGCTCGCTCGGCGGGCGGCGCGGGGGTTGGGGGGTAGGTGGGGCGGGCGGCGCAGGGCCCCTCCCGCCCGCCGGGAGAGCGGAGCGGAGCGGGGCGGGGGCCGCACAGGTGAGCGGCAGGGGGGGACGAGCAGGTGAGGCTTGGGGGAGGCGGGACCGGAGCGGGAGCGCCTCCGGAAGAAGCAGCAGTGGGCGCGGCGGGGCGGGCGGGGGCCGGCCGGCGCCGTTTCCCGGTAACTACACTTGCCGGCTCAATTACCGGCAGCCCCCTAGCGGCCGCCTCCCCCGGGGCGGGCCCGACGCGCTCCCCTGCTGCCGGCGGAGCCGGGGCGGGCGGCCCGGCCCCTGGGGAGAGGCTCCGCCGCAGCCCTCCGGGGACTGCGGGAGCCGCCGAGGGGCGGGCGGCTGCGGCCGGCGGAGCGGCCCCGGTAGCGGGCTCCGGTAGTGGGGTGCGGCGTGAGGACGGCGGTCCCTTGTCTGATCTGGCCCTGCCGGAGCTCCGGGGAGCTGGGGCTTGCCGCAGGGCTCGGGACGCAGATGTGCGGCGCTGCTCCTCTCCTCCCCTCCCCTCTCCTCCCCGCCGACCTGCGAAACGTTGCAAGAAGCCCGCTCACCCCCGTGGGAGGTCGCCGAGGCCCGTCGCACGTCCTCCCCGCTGTCATGGCAGTGAAGGGGGATCTCTGTAGATGGAGAAGACGCCGTTAGGTCTGCGCCCTTCGCAGCCCCAGTTCTTCCTCACCTGAGCGCAGCAGCAACAGGCAGCGTCCCCCTGGCCCGCTTCCCCAGCACCGCGGGCGCTCCCCGGTCCGCTCGTTCCGCCTTCATGCTCTGAAATGCTCATCGTTTTTACCTGTCCCTTCGTGCTTCCCTCGCCCCAAGAGCCTTCCTGATCTCACCAGCTCCCTGCCACCGATCTCTAGTAACAGCAAGTTGAATTTTGCTGATCCCAAATGAGGCAAGTTGAATTTTGCTGATCCCACATGAGCCATCTTGTCCTCATCCTTGGGTCTGGAAAATTCAGGTTTTGTCTGCGTTGCTGAGAAGTCACTCAAGACAGCTGAACGGCCCTGATTAACAGCAGTAATGGGCAACAGGTACGTTCATTTTCCCATTCACAGCTTACAGTCAGCCTAAAAAAAAAAAAAAGAAAAAAGACTTCACCTAGAACATCTTTTGCCTGGCCCTCTGAAACAATAAGCAGGAAGTCTGCTTGCACAAAGTTAGTTTACAACTAAAGTTTATGTAGGAAGGACATGGGCAGGAAAAAAAGATAGCTACGTCTGAATATATGTGACTGTTGTATCTTTTCCTTCATGGTATCAAAGTGTGGTGAACATTACTCTGATGAAGCATAAGAGATCATAGGCTCCTCCTGTCTGGGTGCCTGAGGCCAGTGAGAGTCGGCTTTGGGGCTATAATGCTTATCACTGGGTACAGCACGTTAGATCTCCACTGAGGACGATGGTTTTCCCCAGCTAGAAGTCTTTCCCTATTTCACACCTCCTTCCAACTCCCCCATGTATTTCTAAACCTATCAGTTTTCATGTAGTCTTTTTGAATGACTCACTAAAGAGATTTTTTCCCCTGATCTATCTGCACTCTCGAAACCAAAGTTGTAAATATGCTGGGAAACCGTAGATCTGATGGAACTTTATGTTAACCACAGGTGTTTCAGCATCTCTGAAAAGCAGATCTATATTGACTTCCAGGGTTCAATGCATGGGAAAACAAAAGTGAATGGAAAGAGTGGTATATTAAGACCCAAGGCCTGTCAGATAAATGTTTTGTAAGTTAGTGGCTGCCCAGCCAACTGTTGTCATCCACAGTCTCCTGTGGACAGATTGATCAGGACAGCTGTCCTTAGGAGTTTCACTACAAACCCCACCAAACAGCATTTGCATCTCATCCTAGCCTGAGAAGATGTATTACTGATACAGCTGTGGGCAATTTATTTTCCTCTATTCAGAGAGATTAATGGTTTCATTTTAATGCCCTTCTCCCCCTCACCCACCCACTCTACATCTCCCTCTGTGAACCTCCGTTCTGCGCTGTGAGTGATCTCTGCAGTGGTTTCCTTTTCAGTGACAATTTCAGGTAAGTCGTCTTTATTGTGTGATGCTTTAGCTTGTCTATCATGTTGTCTCAAACTTGAAATCATACTCCAGGTCCTAGCAAGTGCACATTTGGCTTTCCTTTCATTAAGCTACAATATCATCTACATCAGTCTGCTCTGACTTCTGCTTCAGGGTGGGATTCCACAGGAAGGTGAACAAGTCCCAGCACTTACCCTGCCTGAAAAGCAGCTTTCTAGTTCTTGAGGGGTTTGTCTTCTGCTGCTTTAGTGAGGTGGTAGTTTACATAGGGACTTGGCAAGCACCTGTGCCGCTGCAAGGCAAATGTCAGGCATGCACAGCAGAGAAAGAGAACTGTAAAGGAGAAGAATTATACCCAAGTGTCCATTCATTCACTCCATGGAACTACTGGCCGTGTCTCATGGCTGTCTCACAGCTGTCTCACATGTCCAGATGGCACAAGCTCTCTCCTTTTTTAATTTGAAATCAATATCTCTTAGCTACTGGAAGCACTACTTGTCTTGGCACCTATGGCCATACTTTGTCTGCCATTTTTAACACAGTCAATTTAATCAAAGGTTCTTCACCATTTTTTGGTTCTTACTCATGCATTTATTCATTACGGACCTTGTATATATAAATCTCCATAATTAAAGTAAATTTCAGTCACATTAGAAGTGTGGAAGACTTCATTAGACTATCAGCTATCACCTATGACACAGTTGCTTGGCTCTTCCATGCAGTAGGTTCCATGCAATAGGAACGTCATAATCAGTGAACAGTTTCTAGTTTTTAATAAGCCAGTGCCTAACTTTTACTTCCTAAATTTGGTTAAAATATGTTTCATACAGTAGCATAAGAAAACAGTATCTATTTTACATTCTGAAGAAATACGTTATTTCCTAAGAATATGATTTCATGAGAATTATCCTGTAGGAGGGAAGTGACAGGACTGAATCTTTGAACAAGGGACGAAAACAGAGCATAAATCTAACTGTCCCCCACAGTTTCTGTCCCTGCTCTTCCTGAGCAACAGGATTCTCACTGCTGCTGCAGGGAACAGGAGGTAAATGACAAAAGAGAAATGGTTTTGTTTGCTTTGAAATACACTTTCTGACCGGCTTTGAATAGTTTCTCTAAGCATTGTGGGTATTTTCTTAAACAATGAAGCCATAATCTCACATAGGAAATTGTGTATAAAGTATGTGTTGTAAGCGCTGATTTAAGTGCTGGTCTGAAAGGTCTTTGTAAATGTAAGATTTCATACAGGGTTAGGAGATGGAGACATTTAAGTAGCTAGAGAGAGAAACATGGATAGATTCTTCACATAGCTGGGTATTGCAGGAGGAAGGAGTGGTAGGGAACAGTCACTTGCAACCTCCTAAGTTTGTATGATGGGTGAAATTGTGTGTCCCTCTGTTATTGTAGAGCTGTAGACCTCCCCCTCCATAGACCCTGTGGTGAGAGGC
This sequence comes from Coracias cyanogaster, assembly GCA_033124195.1. Lineage (NCBI taxonomy): Eukaryota > Metazoa > Chordata > Aves > Coraciiformes > Coraciidae > Coracias > Coracias cyanogaster. Next base: position 3,734 of record JAVSBS010017158.1, read on the forward strand.
ATGCTGGGCAAGAGAGAAGGAAGAACGTGGTTGTGTTTGAGATGTCATGGGCTGTAGGTCACTGCTGTTAGGAATTTCTGTTTGCGGAACAGAGCTTCAGGGCTGCTCAAACTAGGTCAAAGATGCTGCTGGTGGAAGGGCAACATAAAGTTCCCTTGAACTTTTTATTTCCCATTCCTGCATCTTTGCCATGAATGCAACAGAGAAGTTGATTAGGTGCCGTAATCACTAAGTGTATGCTCCTGGGTAGGTACTATCTGGTTTGGGGGTTGAATGCCAGGGTTAGTTGGGAACAAACAAAGATCCACGCCTCCTGCACACAGAGTGGTCACTCTAGGTCTGAGCAGGGGTGCGTGGTGGAGGAAAATGCACTTCCAACATAGCTAAAGATACAATCTCGTTCTCAGTAGAGGGTATGGTAACAGCACAGAGCAAAGCAGTTTCAGAACAAGCTAATTTTTAACAGCTTGCTCAAAATCCACACTGAGGTACCTCCGTCATAGCCCTTATGCTGTAAATTGTTAGCTGCTTGTTTGCTTTTTAATAGATGCCTGTTCAGCTTGTTTATCTTTTCTATAAGCCACTGATGAATCTATTAAACCTATTTTTTCCAGCTGTTCCCTATAGCTCTATATAAAGATCTTATAAATTATAAATATTGGAACAGCTTCCTCCAAAGAAACACTGCTTATAAAATACAGAGCTATTGTCACTGTCAAACCTGCTGAGTGAATTTATTCTTTTCATCAATTAATTATCAGGAATGCAGATTGTATCACAGTAGGTAATGTGCCCCTGTCATCTCCCTTAGCTGCCATTTAAACCAATTAAAATGAAAAAAATTACCAATGTAAATCTTGCCACCTAACTTCAGGTAAACATTGGCAACCCCCTAGTAATTTAAAAAGTCTTCTTTCTATCATTCATCTTAATGTTAGTTACTGTCCCCAGAGGTCTCATTGGCAACCATGTCTATCCTCCCACAAAAAAGCTCTGAAAAATGGTTTTTCACCTTCTCTGATCCTTTTTAAAATTCTGTGGCATGACCAACTACTATCACAGAAAGACATGGAGGAAGTTCCTACATGCTTCTTGCAAGATGTGTCTTCAGCTGTGGAAAATATACAGAGGCCTATGAAGTTCATGAGTAGGAGATGTTTACAAAAATAGTATCGGTATCAGATCTATAGAGGCAGGAATCGTCCTCCGGGGACTGTTGCTCCAATATGCTTCTCTGCTGGCCTCCTGCCAATGGCAGTATGGATTCCCCAGTAAATGCTGTTTCTGGCAGAGATCTCTGTAACTGCTGCATAGAAGTAATGGAGTAGATGCCACAAGATTTAATTCTACATCAAGCTGTATTAGCTACTGATAGGATTTTCATGTGGACTGAAAAGGAAATGAGATAGCAAAATGACTCATACAGTTTCTTGTTCAGGGCTCCTTCGGTGCAGGAGACAAACAGAAAGGCTTTTTATGAGGTTCAAAGAATGAAAAAAAGCAGTGCTGATGTAGTTCAGATCCTGCAAGTGGTGTAACTTACCTGACATAAGTGGAACCCTGGGTCATTTAAAGCTGGGAAAATATTTGAGACTGTGTGAATCAGCTGAAGATTAGAAAGGAGAATAGGGGGAGGTATAGATACAGGGTGTTTACATTACATGTTGTGATATAAGCTCATGCTTACCGATGCTCACATCTGAGCAAATGTGATCTTGTTCTGCCTGCACCCAGAGGTCATAAAAAAATTTATGAGAGCATATTAGTTCCATGCTGAGTCAATCTCCCCTGAGTCAATCCCCTCAATAGTGTATTTGTAAAAAAAAATCCTCCTGGCTATTTTGTCCCATATTGCTGAAGAGAGGTAATGGCGAGCACCAAAACATTGTTTTTCCTCTTCCCCTACATGGTAAGTCGCCAAATTGGCCTGTGCTGCACACTTTGGATATCCTAGCATCATCTACAGGAATCTGAACGTTGACTGAGCATCCCAAATTAAGGACAATCTTACTCAGAGGAATGAAATACTTTCATGTTAGGCAAATACCTTTAAAACACACTCATTTCAACGCAGGTTGAATTTTTTTAAAACTGTATTTCTGAAACAAATTTTAATAATTTCTACAGTGGACAAGTATGTCTTCCCAACACATAAAGAGCAGGCAAGCCGTGGGCTAGCTGTAATATAACAACAGACAGCACTCCCATACCTGCTTTCCTGCAAGATCCCTGCCGTGTGACCTTGCTTATTTGGCAGTATTCTATTAAAATACAGTCACCTTCATAACACACAGTTTTGGCATATTGGTACACACTTACATAAATGTTCAATGCTTAATGATCACCATTCTTTTCTCACCTTGATACTTGCCTTCCATTAGTTTTTCTTAAGGATTTGTAGCTTCATGGTTTTTCAGAACAGTGCTGTTTTGCAGATTTTTAACAAGTGTAATATTGTCTCAGCATCTTTATCTATGTTTTATTTTTATCCAGAGTCATGCAGAAGTGTTCTGTTCTATATATATATTAAGTAAGATCTTGTCTTTCATATAGTTCCCATTTCTAGACTTTACAGAAGACATAGAAAAGGAATTTACCAGCTGGAACTGTGGTGATGCGGTTTGTTCTGTTAGCATTTCACAGAATGCCTTTGTAGCACAGTGACCTACTACTGCATCTGATCATGCATCACCTTCCATTTGAGAATGGAGAACTGTCGCTCTCTGGAACTGCAGCTCAGTTTCAAAGAATTAGCAAGCCTAGCCTGCTTTGTCTGCCACAAACTTCACCCACTCAACAACACCATTCTGGCAGTATCTTTCATAAATCTATTTGGCATCCTCGTATGTCCTCACCTTGTGTCTGAACCAGCTAAATGCCTGCTCAGTGGAACAAGACTGGATGTAGGCTGGGCTGTGCTCTGAAATTCCGGTTTCTTCTGCCATGGCCTAGGGCTTTTCCAGTGCCATATGAAATGGGAAGATGAATGAGTTCACAGATAAGGGATGCTTTCCCACTATCTCCTTGCCAGGAAGGGCTCAGCAGATGCTAACAAATGAGGAGGAAAAAAGAAAGGAAATTCTGGGAATGCAAGAGAGAGGGAGCTTGGTTAATCTCTGGCAGTTACACTGAGAGTGCACAGGTTCCTCACCATCAGGTGGGTAGTGCCAAGCGGGCAGGTCTGAGGAGGTGGCTTTGGACAGTCAGAAATGGTACGTGGTCTGCACTACGAAAACACACCACCAGTTTATATAAATGTGACCAGTACATTAGGGTGCAGACATCTTTGACGCAGTCTGAGTCTTCTTTTGCCTTTTTAAAAACATTTACTTTGTTCTCTACTGAACATCTCATTTCCAAACAGTGAAACATACAGCAGCTACTTCTCCTAAATGTCAGTTGAATCTATACTAGTGGTGGTGCTCAAACTGCATTTTTAAAAATAATCTGCAAGCAGTTAATGTGCTTTTTAAATTCCCAGTGTTATGTAAAAAGGCACAATATTTTTAGCCTTACGAAATATCAGTTGTCATCTCCTCACTCTCTCCCTTTGATATACTGGAGATGGGGGACTAGAAGCTCACAAAAACTATACATACCAACTCTTTTAAAAATAAGGGGTTTTTTTTCTGCCATGTGGTTTTAAACAAATCTTAATAAAAACATACAGAAATACCCAAAACCTTAAAATCAAGTCTTAAAAAAGAAAGTACTTCTTATTAAAAAAGCTAGTGATTCTGTCGTCACTGCCAAATTCTTATGTCTGCAATAATTATAGCATAATGTAACCAGCAAAATAGCGACCTAAAACTGTTCACTCATGCACTGACAGGATGGCCATCATACTTTAAAAATTTCCAGAAAGTACCCTCTGCCATGTAACATGGAGTGCACAGCTGCTGTGAGTAGGCTCTGGCAAATCAACATTGACTCAAACTATTTTTGGAATCAAGTCAGACCTGCTGCTGTTTCTGGAGGATGGGAATACAGCTACCTGCTCTGCTGTGCTGCACTCCATATGGAATATGGTGGGATCCAGAATGCTTGCCTCTGTGCTTATTTGGAGGTGACCTTTCCATTCCCATCTGTGTTTACAAGTCTTCTGATGTTCTCACCTGCTGACAATCACCTTAATAAGCACATTTGGGCCTTGCTGCTTTCTGTGTTCTCTACTGAAATTTGAGGAACAGGATCTCAGAAAAGACTGTCTCACTACCTTTTCTTCTTATTGTCTTGCAACTCCTGACATCCTGATGGAACCTCCAGGTGCTTCTGGCTAGGAGGAATTCCCTATCAGAAGCAGGCCAGAAAAGAGGAGCATCCTGTCCTCAAACCCGTTGTGATCATAGCTGATCCTTGAATGAAAGCTCCTGGCTTCGTGGGTTTTGTGGTACTAGTGCAATTCAAAAGATGGCCACTAGAAACTCTTGGAATAATAAGGTTTACTGTTGTACCCCACAGTATATGGAAGCACATGTATCAATACTGGGCTAAGGCAAAGGCCATGAAGTCCATGTGCAGGAAAGTACAGGAAAGACAACCTGAGCAGCATTATGTCCTGCAACTGGTAACCTGTCACTTCCCACGCATATGAAGCAGTGCTACTGCCTTGGAACAAAGCAACCATCAGGCGAGAATGGCTGCTGGCCATTGCTGAGGACGACCATCTTTAATAGTATCATGCTTTTGTGCTGGCAGACAGTTGTGCTGTTTTTTCTTAAACCTGGTTGGGTTTGTGACTCGCCAGCAACTGCAGTTAGGTACCCCTGCCATGAATCACTACTGTTTTTAATGCCTGCAAGTACTTTTTAATAGAATTGTATGGGCTGGGAGGGACCTTTAGAGGTCATGCAGTCCAACACCACCCTTCCATGGGTAGGGATATCTTTCACTAGATCAGTTTGCTCAAAGCCTTGTCCAACCTGAAGGGCAGTGGCATCTCCTTTCCCAGCACCTTTAATCTTCAGCCAACACTGTTCTGTCCATGTCTTTGACAGAAAAGCAACTTTAAATGGAGTAAGACATACACTGATTCAATACATGGGGTTCTTTCACAGTATAATACTTTAATCGGCTATCATTATGTTTCAAAAAGCTTCCCACTTCCCACACTAGTGTAGCAGGCCCATTCTTACATAGTAAGGCCCTGAAACATTAATGCAAGATCATGTCTCTCCTCTCACAGAAGGGTGCTCCCCAAAGTTGGTTTTAATCTGCAGTAGGTTACGGAACATTTGTCATGCTTTCATATTTACTACTTCTTCCTCAGTTTACCATCAGTTGGGAGAACGAGTAGAAACAATTGTAGATAAGAAGAGTTCTGGTGTCATAGTCCCTCAAATCACATAAATAATTGCTATGTTTAGGAGAGTGGAATTCTTCAGGAACCAGCTATGTAACTTGAAATTCCGTTCCTTGTTTGGAGGTGCAGGGCTTTGGAGAATAACAATTTTAGAGTCAAAAGCAAACACAAATAGAGACTCTAGGACTCTGGTATAATCTCGTAAGAGAGCAAAGCAGATAGGATGCAGCATACCATAGCTCATCAGCACAGGCTGAAAGACAAAATGAATTCTAACGAGGGAGTTATTTCAGCCTCAAAACCAAGCCAGGAGCCTGAGAATACAGAAGAGTGAAAAAGAGTCTACAATTTATTGTCCCTCTAATCTTGATGGCAAGCTAAGGTCGTTAAGGTGAATTTAGGCTTTTGGCACCAAATGGTTGATATCTGTCTGCAGTGATATCAGGTCTGAGGAGTTGGAGGCAATGAACAGCATCAATCAGAAAGAACCTTCATCCATATCCTTCAAAGTATTCAGCTCAGTACTGAACCATACCCTCTACCCTTCTCCATCCTTAAGAAGACTCATTTGCCGGTGGAATGCCTCCTTTTGAAACTTACAAGGGAATGGATACAGACAGTATCCAGTATGTTCAAACTGGGACCTCTATGGAGATATCCTCTTTCCTGGACCAGGAGAAAATTAGAGCCATTTTCCAGCACTGGAGAAATGCAGGCTGTCCAGTGTGTCTCGAAGCAAGTGAACAACTGGAACTGACTAAGAAGGCTCCCTTTCCGGATGTTCCTGCTGAGGTTATGTCATCTTGCACTGCTTGCCTATACATTGTTTGGATATAATACATGGCTCTTGCACTGTCTCAAATTTACCACACCTTTGCACAAATCCCCAATATTTTCTCTTTTACTTCAAAAACGTTTTCAATAAAAATACATACTTTCTTTTTTATAAAATCTCTTTATATATATATATATGTATTCTTAAGATTGAGGACTGATCACCACCTCAGGAGGACACATTTTTGGAGACCACAGCCATAAAGGCCAAATAAACAGGAAGCAAAAGGATTATTGCTGGTAAGACCCAGCAATTCTTTTCCTGACATTGAAGACTATGTACTAAGGTGTTGGGAGGAGAGCTATTAGTGGGAGGCCCTGGAAAAGCAACACTGATCTGTAGAAATAGCTTTGCAAATATCCCATTTATTTCTTTTGGCAGCAGCAAGTCTAACCATCTCTCTGAAACCATTGGTCACTCTGCAGAAAGCAGTTTGATATGATTTTTTCTCATAACCTGACCCAGCCCATTTTCATTAGCAGCCTGATGAGATTCTACTGGCTTAGTTTCCATGCCTTCACTACCTGCTGCTCCCAACTTTTAGCATTGCAGACAATTTGCTGCAGGCAGCCATGCCCTGGGCAGCGTGGGCTTAACTGCATCTGTGCCTGGGGAGCAAAGCAGACCCATTATATATTCCCAGATCTTCCAGTAGGTCCAGACATAGCATTTCATACAGCACAGGGAACACTTGTAAGTAGCAGCTTAGCATTAATCAATAAAATGTGGTTAGACTAAACAGAAGTTATATGACTAAGGAGGTATCAGAGATGCAACACAGATATGAATCAGAACTTTTCGTTGGCTAGGAAAACATGGACTCTTACGTGGCATCACTAATTATTAACTAATTCATGCTGAGATAAAATGGCACTATTTGATCTGTTGCTATGGGTGGAAATTATACAGATGCAGACATTTGACATTATTAATATACCTAAAGCATCCTGTCCATCATCTGGATTGCTTTCCTCTGACCTGGTGCCTACGGTTAACACAAAGATTCCCATCTGCAGCTTCCTGCACCCTCTTGAACCTAGGTTTGATTTTCTGCCCGACTAGTTTAATTCCCTCTTAGTGTTCTTGCCAATAATCCTTCATTTTGCATTCAAGGACTTATTTTTTCTTCTCTTACATCTATTTTCATTTTTATTTTTATTTTATAGTCACCTAATCACTGCTAGCATACTCCTCAGTGCAGTACATGAATTTGCCCCATCATTTCTGTATGGCATTATTCTTTATTTACTCACTGCATTATACAGCTGAATTACTAGTGAAGATTCTTCATATGTGCCCCCATGAAAACTTAGTCTCTCTGAGGTGGGTTCCTTGAACTCTTAAGAATTTCTAAGCTTTGATATGACCGCCAGTACCGGGGCTTACTTCCTGTCACTCATCTCAAAGCAGCACTTAGCTAGAACTGCATATTCTGAATCCCTTCAACACCTGCTTTGTAGTGGGCTGCCACTTGACCCCTGGTGCAGAGTAGCATTCACACCATAACGTACTCCAAGATCACTACTTTCATGGCATGGGACAAAGTGCAGAAGACTGCTGCTAATTTCAGAAATGGCAAGATCTGGCACAACAAGCAGAGTGTAGCTGTTGATCCATATCTGTACCTAGATAGCTAAATGCCTGTTCAGGACTAATATTTGCTATGACTAGAACTGTGTAGATCTCAAGGCACTAAATTCAGTTTGCAGCAGCAAAGTGTCTCTACTCTTCCAAAGAACTGCATGAAGAGAGGTCGCTAGCATAAGGAGATTCTTATTTTCTTTCCAGAGGAATAAGAGCTCCCATAGGGAAGTTAGTTCATCTTTATTTCCAATTACAAAAGCACAAACTTTAAATCCATTACATAGCAAGCACAGAATCAAATTAAAGTTTCCCCCTATGTATACCTGTTTTAGAATTCTAGCTTTCATATGTCCAGCCTGCTAAACACTTCTCTCATATTTGTTTCCTCAGTGAGGATTTAATACAAAACGTCTAAGAGAATCTGCTTTTCTTATTCTCAATTTGCCTTCATGAGCTTTCACCATGGTGAAATGTCTCACCACAATGGTGAGACAATCAAACATGCAAGCATCTGGATTTATGGGGATGTGACCAGAAAGTATGATAGCACAGATTTTTTTTTTCCATATTCTCTCATCACATCTTTAATCTTAGTTTGAGGCATTCTTTGTTTTCTCTGGAGTCAGGGCTAGCCCAGGGAACACTGGCTGAGTATTCTGAGGTCAGGCTAATTGTGTAAGGTGTGTTGTGATGTTCCAGACCATGGTTACCAATTCCACAATGGAATCTTTTTAGGTATGCACTGACACCTTTATCTGAACAAGAGGGAAGAAGATTGTCCGCGCTAGACAAGTGACAGTGTTAGAAGACTCAGCACAGAGATACCTTCCTTATTATATTATTATTATATTCTATTATTCCTTATTATTTTGTGCATGGGAGGTAATAGGGCTGATACCATGCCTACAAAAGCAGCAGTAACTTCAGGATTATTTAGCACCCATACAAAAGCTATATATCCCTAAGCAATTCACAGCTATTGGTCAATAGTTCAACAGTTGCAGCTATCTGGTGCTCTCTGCTCAAAATGCTCAGTGCTATACATTACTATGGGTTACGTTTTCATATGGTATGTAAAAAAACCTCAGAGGGCTGAATTTTTCCAACTGTATCAGCTGGCTAAATAAAAGGTATTACCTCTTTGTACAAATCTTGCTTGTAAAATTAAAGATTTGTTTATGCTGGATTTCTTAAGCCTTTGCATAGCTCTCTCATTTTTGCAGTAGTGCACACTGGACGTCTAACTGATGCGGTTTGTGGCTTACCCACCTGTGAGTAAATTACCAGTACTGAAAGGTACTGGTGTCCATAGGTAAGTCTTAGGAGCGGGCAAGCCCCAGGTCTCATGAGCATTAATTACAAAATACAGTAATTCTCCAGGGAATTTGCAACAATAGGGCTATTAACCCCAATATTAAGACCAAATTCCAAAGACAAGGTACACTGATTGCTCAAAGCACAGGAATTCTGTCTTTATTGGTATCCCTCCTCCCAGAAGGACTTAAAAGCAGGAAGTAAAAAAGGACTGGGGTTGAAAATTCAACGCTGTGTCGCGCTGGCCCAGGCTGTCCCTGGCCGTCCTGGAGCAGGGCTGAACCGCCAGCCAGCACCGCCATAAAAACAAGCCCGATGTGCAGCACAGGCAGTCCAACAATGCAATGCCAGCGGCTAGCGTTTGATAGACACTAGTTTAGCGTTTGCCTTGCAGCCAGTAGGAGAAGTCTCTCTTCTGCGCGGTGATCCTTGCTTTAATTCCTGGGACGGCGGAGCAGCGTGACTCGGATGCTCCCGCAGCTGGCTGGTGCGAGGCAGAGGCCAGCGGCGACCCTGCCTCTCCAGCGCTGCTACAGGGGTTCCTCACGCCCAGCTCAGCGCCTGGAAGGGAAACCGCGCTGAGGGGGCAACGCTGGAGGAAGGGAAGGCGGGAGGAGCAGGGCTTTGTGAGGGGGGAAGGCAGCGGGCACGGCTGGGGCTGGGCGCCTGAGGAGCACGGGCGGGGCCCTGGCCGCGGCACGGCGGGGGGAAAGCCCCGACAAACATTTATTTTCCGTGCCCGCTGGCAGGCAAAGAAATAACCCCACACACCTTCCCGGTAAAGCCGGAGGGGGCACGCAGAGGCTAGCAGCCCCAGCCAGCGCCGGCCCTAGGCCCAGGCCTGCGCGCCTTCCCCCCCTTACCTCACGGCCACATTCCCCAGCGAGTGAGCTCAGCTGTTCGCGCAGCCTCTCTCCTTTTATGGTCAAACAACTTTGCCTGGGCGAGGCTTTTTTTCACGAGTTGGTAGGAAGCGTTTGGGCTCAGCAGCTCCCCCACCTTTCATTTCGGCTGTCTCCGGGCAGGCAGCCGGCTGCGCGGGGGGCAGAGGCGGCCAGCCCCGCCATCTCAGGCCCCGGGGGTGGCGTTCCCCCTCCCCGAGCCCCGTCCCCAGAGGTGAGTCTCTTCTCCGGGCTTGGCGAAAAAGCTGTCGTCGGCAGCCCTGGGGCTGGCGTCTGGCAGGCGGGGGTGCGCCCGTGTTGGGGGGTGCGGGCTCCCTGCCGCTCCCGCCGGGAGCCTTGCTCGCTTCCCACCTACGTCTCTCGGTCTCTTCGTGGTTGATTGACGGTCGTGGCTCGTCGGAGTTTTTTGCTCCTCTGCAGAAGAGAGGTTCGCATGTTCGGGCCGGGGTGTGTGTGTGTGTGTGGGGGGTGTCTGGTGATTTTTCTTCCTTCCCGGTGAAATGGAGGCACTGAAACGCTCCTGTACGGCTCCAGCGGTGGGGAAGAGGGGGGTGTTACTCGGAACAAACCCTCCTTTGTGTGCGGACGGACCAGTGAGACACCTAGGGAGCCTTTTTCCAGATGTGCTTGAGAGACGGGAATCCGGGGCTCTTTGTGCATGAAATTTGTGAGTTTCTGTCGCTCTGGGAGTGCCCTGAGAAAGTGAAGACACGAGCGTTCGCAAAGTCGTAGACCTTCCTAAGGTTTTAAATATGTTTGCATAGCTTTTCGGAGTTTTTCCCCCCCCGGTTTTTTTTTTTTTTTTCCTCCCCGGAACAGGGAGGAGGCAAGCCCAGTATATGTGGGAGAAGTTTGCAGCTCTGAACGCCGCCCTCCCCCAGCCTGGTTGTTGTAAAGCTCTACCTTGGGGCTTGCATAGCTGGTAGGACTTTGCTCTCTTTGAAGCTTTGTAACTTTGGGCCAGACGGGGAGAACTTTTTGGAATTAGTCTGTATGAGAGAATGAAAATAAATATAAGTCCTCAATCTATTTAATCTTTTCTCTTCCTATTTTGTATGTTTTGCTGTAGTTCTCCTTTAGACTCCCCCTCAGTTGAGAGGAAATTGGCAAATAGGGGAAGTACAGATATGGTGTGTGTCAGACTGCAGTGTTGGGCTAGCTTTTACTGCGGCTCCCTGTGTGGCTGGAGCCAAACAATTTTGTACCAACAAAGGTGAAGAATAACATTCATGTCTCTGCTTCTTCAGGTTCCTCCTCCTTTTGCTAAGCCAGGAAAGGAGCTGAGTTTTTGAAAGTGGTGTCTTGGGGTCAAAGAACTGAAAGCTGTCTGGGTGCGTAAGAGGTGGCAAGACCCACCGTGGGACCTTCTAGGAGGTGACTCTGCTGCTGAGAAAGGACTTGGTTTTGCCCTTCTGCTTTTCCTTGCTCTCTGTTAGAGAGAAACAGTGTATGAGGCAATTTAAGTATCCTGTGTCCTTTGGGGACATCTTTCTTCATAGCTCCACTTGAGTCATCTTAAATGCTGTTACAGCAAGCAGAAAAATCTCTCCCCTCAGGAAAAATGCGAGGTCGAAAAAGATTTGAGATGAAGTCTGCTGCTGTGACACTCCCTCTCCAAACAGCTTTTACAAACAGTGCCACAGCACTCACATAAGCTGTGTGTGTTTCTGGTAGATGATACTGGCAATGCTGCATGAACAGGAGGGCAACTCTCTGCAAGGCCAGCTTTTCTCAGCCTGTTTGATCTGTGTGTGGGTGGACTGATAAACAAGTGACGAAGAGCCTAGGCAGCTGCTGTACGCAGACAGCTCTGAGCAGAAATGGCCTAAAGTGCGACATAGTGTCCTGGGAAGTGGGCAGCTTTGGGTTAAGGGAGACAGCAGCTGCTGGTAGCAAAGCCAGCGCTTTTTTTGTGAAGCAGCTGATGTCCCAAGGCTGTCTCTGCGTTGACTAACTCTGGTATGTATCATGAGCAGAAGGTGAGGTTGTCACTGTGGTGTTCTGTTCATAACGCTGTTAATGCTGGTGGAACTACTTCCAAGTGGTTCCTTACAGCACAGGGAAACGGTGGAGCATGGGGTGGAAGGCTCTAAAGAAAGGCTGGAGGTCTTTTTAATAGTTTCTCTGGCTCGGTGGGAAGCTACAGACTGGAGGGAGTTGGCCAGTCCCTTCTAACTTGCAAGTCTGTTGGCCTTTTACAGGTCTGACAGATTGAGGACAGACCTTGCTAATTACTCTTCCTCCTTGGCCCTTTCACATGTGGTACCATGCAGTCATGTGGGCGATGCTCAGCACAGCTTTTTGGCTGCTGCTTACTGTTAGAGCCTCTTCCCCCTTTGGAAAAGCCCAGAAGTTTGTCAGAGCACATGCAACTCATCAGCCCTGCACAAAGGGAATGAAAAGTGCAGCAGCGCGGACTTAACATTTGTCTGTGTTGTCCCATGCATGTGACCCGGCGAGGCGGTGCTGGGTTACCCTGTGCTGCCATGTATCCTGCCGTGCTGCCCTGAACCGTGGGCTCGCTTGGGACGGGGCGTGCAGGCCCGGACGTTTGTGGCACCAGGGCTGTCCGTGCCAGCAGCTGTTATTTCCCGTCTGAGAGAGGCCGGCAGTGCGAGGGGCACTGACTGCAACATGCCAGCTTGAAACGCTGGCACAGGTCCCCCCGTGCTGGCGGGAGCGCCGTGAGGCTGGTGTGTGAGGGGGACTACAGGCCTGCCAGGCTTTCCAGCAAAGCGTCTGGCTTCGCGAAGACTTCTAGCACGGACGAGACTTCGGGCCTGGAGGGCAAGACGGAGGAAACCCTGGAAACGTGGCTCCCGCCATGAGACCGGCGGTTCCTGAAAGCGGCCGGCGTGGCGGGGCTGGCCTTGTCTGGCGGTGGCCAGGAGGGAGCCGAGAGGGCTGCCCGGCCCGGCCCGGCCGCTGCCAGCGGGGCGCTCGCAG
>JAVSBS010017160.1:0-17031 GCA_033124195.1 Coracias cyanogaster
TTGTGGAATTCCACAGTGATTAATGTCTGTTTAGGCTTGTAATTCAGCATGTCTACCATGTGAGATCATTTGGTACAAGGCAAAGGGGAATTGTGCTGGTTCTTAGGTGGTACAAAGAATGCAGAAAGGTTTATGTAACATTTTCCAGTGACAGTAATAAATAATTTCTGTATCTCTGTTTATATATAACATTTTCTTGGCTTGCACTGTAAAATCTCGCTATTGAAAGCATTTACTCAAGGACTTTACCTAAAAAATTATATGACAGAGGTGAATTCATTTTTTTAAACATAACTAAGACCTGCAATAAGGAGTTACCACTAAAATATTTATTGCTGTTATATTAGAAAAGTATTTTGCATTTTACTCACTGCACGTGGTTATAAGAGACTATCAGTAAGGATATTTTGTAGAACCCTGAAATAGGATATAGACATCCAGACTGTGTTTCTTCTCTTTTAAATATCCTGATGTCCTAATATCATTAGTATCTGATTTTTCACTGGACAACTATTCTAGTATCCCAAATAGCAAGTAGCTTTTGAACTTTTGTTTTCCCCATGCTATAAGAAGTGAATCATATGTGTTTGGGGACTTTGCAATTTGCTGGAGGTTGACACTCAAACACGTTATTCAAACTTGTTTCTTCCCAGTCTTGTTCCCACATTACAGAGCTTTCATCTGCCCGTGGCTGGTGTCCATCAATTTCTGTGCTTGCTGTAACCATCTTCATATTTTCTATCAGTTAGTTTTGAGTAAGAAAAATGAAACTTCACACACAAAACCTCATAGTTCACTCGGTTGACCTGAAGTCATTCAGTGGTTTGAAAACCAGCTTTGTGTTAAAATAAATATATTTTCTGTTGACAGCCTGGACTGGCAGCAACAGTGTTGAAGTGCTAGGAGAAAACTGGCAGGATATAAAATTTCCCAAACTCTCGTGTCTCCTAGGACATTTTCAGACTAACTTAACAAAACAAAAATTTCCAGGTGATGTGGTTTGATGTGTTTGCTTGAGGGTGTGAGGGCAGCCTGAACCTGATCTCATGTGTTGCCTCAGGGATTACCCTCGGTAATGTCCTTCTCATTCTCCCAGGCACTTCAGTGGTTTAATTTTCCTTTCTGTACTGAAGCGCCCATCCCCAGGATCACACCAACACTGCCTAGCAAATTTCAATTTGTGTGTGTGTTATTTCTGGTCTTTATGGCCCAAAAGAAACCATGTCAAATTTTCCTTTAACTCTTGCTGGAAGGAAAAAGTGGAACAAGGTGAAGAACAGAGATGGATTTCTCTCTCCTTTTGCTCTATTCAGTCTTGTCTGTGATTACCATGTAACCCCTCTTGCTATGCTGTAGCAATGTATAGAATGAAATCTTCTTCTGATTAAACGCCAACAAATCTGCAGAATGTCAGAGCACAAAAATAGCAGCTGGCAGTCCTTTTATATTCTTGTGCATAGACACAGAGAGACAAGAGTCTTCATGAGAAGTGTCTCAAGATTTTCACAAGATAAATAATTTGAGAACAGAACCAAAGCCATACTACCGAGGCTTAATTAATTATATTTAAAATAATCATTTAATTATCAATCAAAATTAATGGATGGAACAACTTACTGCCACCTGCTGTGTGAAATTATTTTCAGGAAAGGTTAAGCATTTCTTAAAATGCTGTTAAGGAGTTCGAGCATGGTATTTTCTGTGTGTTATGAGCCCCTGGTGTGGCGTTGCTGACCTGTAGCCTAACTGGAGGAGAGGACTGAAAGGTGTAGAGTTTGCAGTTTGGTACTGAACACTGTTGACTGCACAGAAGCCACCACACTGAGTGAAGATCCTCAGTTGCTGCTGAGCTCTCATTTTTGCAACGGTGGGGCTTGGCGTTCTGCTGGTTCTTTAGGTCTGTTTTCTTGTGACTTGGTTTTCTTTGGTGTCGAGGTTAGCACAAGCAGCAGCAGAAGGGATGTTGGACTGTCACCGCTAGAGGGTACTCTCGCATTTAACATATAGATCGTTGCTTTGCATTAATTGATCACAGGCAGTTTGGAATAAGTGCTGTCTACTAGAGAGGCCACAGAGAGGCATTTTAAAAAGAAACAGAAAACATTCCAGGTGTATTTTTATAACTGGATTAGTACTTATAGATTAACTATTTTTAAAGGACAAATAAATGAAATGTCCCTCATCTTGCTCCAGGTAGTTTTGTTTGTTTGTTTGTTTTTCTCAAAATAGTGATCACTATCTGAAATGTTTTCTGTTCTCTCAGAGTTTACACAATTAAGATGTTTGGAAATCTTTCTGGATCTACTTACAGTTGCTGTAAGGGAGTTTTTAAAACATTCAACGTTGGCCTGATTCTGTAGCAGCTGGAGTCATCTTCTGGAGGAGCACAGTTGGGCATCGCTGATTGCAAAATCAAATTCTTTCTCCCTCCTCCCCTCATGCTGAAGCAAGAGTGATTCCAAGCCAGCAGTAGCGCTTATGCAAAATAAAAATAGACTGAATATTAATGCATGATTACAGGGTATACATTACTATAGCCTATAATTGGTAGGAAGGAAGATGTAAAGGTTTATGGAGTGCATCAGGCAGCAATAAATATGACTCAATCAGATCTTTCCTGCATGACAAAATATTTTTCAGAGAGGAATAAAAATTCTTGAGTTATAAAAGATGGGGGCATAGCAGAAACAAGGTGAGGAAGACAGCTGGGGAGGAAGGCCCTAGTGCCACAGTAAAAGGACTTGGTGGGAATTGTCTGTGGGTCTGTAGCTCCTAAAGGCTGGAGCTATTAACAGATTAGAGTCTTAACAGAAAGGTTAGCTGAAATATGGTAGGAATTACCAAAGTGGGAAATTAAGTGTTCTGTGAAGGAGTTCAGGGGATAATTAGATGCTGTTGAGTGAACAAAGGGACTGGCAAATTATGTCTGTGTAAATATACAGCTTGGTAAAATAACAATTTATAACTAACTCTTCAAAATGTTTATTCCTGGGAACTAAAATCTGCAGGATAAATTTGTGTAAAAAGTATCCTATCAAGGATAATATAGTTTATGTGCAGTACTAGAGTCCCCTTTTGATATTGGAAAAGAGAAATACCATTACCTCGATGGTGCATATGGCAGATTTCTAGTGGCCTTCCCCGGCACAGGGATCTTGCTGTATAATTTAAGGAAAAGAACAATGTAATGCATGTTTGTGGTTAATGACATGGCATGTCTGAAGAAAGTATCAAGTCTTGAATCAGAGATGGCCTCTGAAAAAGAAATCCATTCTTCCCCTGGTTAGTTAATCACCCTCCACAGGCAAAACTGTGAGTCAGATATCTTCTATTTTGGGGTATTGGGATTAACTATCTAAATCTAATGATGCTAATTCTTAGAATAAGCAGATACAGATATTTGAGGAATAGAGGGAAACCAAAACCAAAAGGTTTAGGGCAGCATATATCAGCCTTTAAACAGATCAGGCTGTGGCATAAAATTTTTAATAAATAGAAGTATAGTAAACAAAGTACTCTGTCTCCCAACCTTGATGCATTGGTGAGATGATACCGACATGTGAGTTTTTAGCTCATGATGGTTTACTTGGAGGATCTGCCTATATTACTGGTGCATAAAGTATCCCTGCAGATCTTTGGTTACGTGCATGACATACAGGATCGATCTTTTAACACATAATTTGTTTTTAAACATCTGGAAAACACACATGGCGTCAGTTCTTTGCTGGTTACCTGCACCTGATATACTTTGGATATTGGCTGTTTAGAGTTGTTAATAACTCATCATCTAGTAAGTGAAGAGTTCCGCTTATTTCCTACAATATTTTCACTATGTTGTCTTAATTACTTCCTCTGAACAAAAGCCAGATTTAATTTAGACAAGGCTCAACAAAATGTGATGTCCAGGCTGCTTTTTCTTAGCTAAGTGGAAATGTCCATCCGTAGGTACCTTTAGAATTAAAGTTGGTGAGCTGCAACTCTCACTCACTAAGGATGCCAAAGTTTAGTACAGAGCCACAGTTTCCCTTCTGCCTGTCCTTTTCGTCTGAGTTTTTGTGCCTTAGCCTGCTGGTTTGAAACCCTCACATGTTTTTCCAGCAAGCATGATGATGCTTGTGCATTTAGGATCCTGCCACCTATTTTTTTAGATTAACTGCAAAATAGGATGTATCATCTTTAATGTCAGGTGCTAACCTCTCTTAAGCATACCTTCTCTGGGACAAGAAAAAACCAGGTAGAGGATAACTAGAAAAAACCCACATTTTTCTTAGAATCTGAGCAACTTTAGGTATTTTCACAGGACAGTGTATTGCATTTTGGCATGCTATCAAGTGCAGTGCAGTGCTGTATTTCTTGTTGTATGGGTTGTCACGTTCCCCAATCCCCAAGTGACTGAGCTTTCTTTGGGTGAAAAATTGTGAAATGCACACTTTTGCAGACCAACTATCTGCCAGAGAAAACTCATGAATAATTCTGACTGAGAAGCAGTCCTGAGGACTTTACAGTCTGCTCACAAGCAGAAGTTTCTCTGAATAAATAATTGGTTGGGAATTAGCCAGCCCACTCAACTTCTTACCAGATCTTTCTCAAAAGGAAGGTTTGGCCTTGTGGGAAGCTACTCAGAGGTACAAGTTTTTGGAACACACCTCAGAATATTTAAATTTAAGTCAATGAAAACAAAACATTACTATGTATTAAGCAATGATCAAGAGAAATAATAAAATGCAGGCTTTTAGCAACAGATCATTAAATGTACCATTGTGCTATCAAAGCAGGGATGTTAACAGAGGAAGGCTGAATGCAAATACACCTCTGGTAGCACTGTTGTTCCTTTGTACCTTCTTGGTACAAGAACATCCATGGTCCTACTTCACAACAGGTCTCAGGAGCAAAACTGAACAAGGATGCTTTAGAAGATGGTAAGGTGAAGGAAGCGATGTTGTATATATTAAACTCTTCACTGAGTCCTGAACAGGCCTCAGCAGTGAGAGAGCAGTGATCTTCCCAGCAATGCCCATGAGGAAGTTGCCTGAGGGGCAGGGCTCAAATAGAGCACAGGACATGATACCGAAAGTCACACAAATGAACAGAAAGGTTGAAATACGCATTTTGTAGCTTCTGCTGAGGTGAGCACTCTCTATCTATTCCCCCAGAAAAAGGCAGTCTTGAGCAAAGAGTGTGGCCTCTGAGGTTGCTCAGGCACCAGCATTTAAACAGTTCACCAGGAATACGTTTCCCAAATGGAAGCTTCTTGTGCAGAGGCTGCCAGGGGCTGCCCCTCTGTAGTCAGTGTGAGTGGGCTGCTTCGCCAGCAGCACACTTAGAGCAGGGCACAGCACAGAGATTGATTTACATCTTGGAAAAGCCCTTCTCCCTCTGCAGCTGGCCAGACATCCTCTTCTGGTGGAGGATGCCCAAGGACACCAGTCTCCTCAGGCCTAAGTTTGACTTTATGGCTATCCAGCATAGTCTACAATGCTGCATTTTTTGTTGCTATCAATGGTATGACAGCCAGAAATATCACAGCTTTGCTTTCAGGTGTCAGACTGAGTTTGCAGAGCTGACAGTTAGAGAAGGCACCTTTTCTTTCCAAGGCATGAACAGAAAAATACTTTTCTCTTTGTGTTACTTTTCTGAGAAAAAAATGTACTACAAAAGCCTCACTTTAAGTGGTGAAAACTGGGGTAGGTTCTCCGCTTCCTGTGAAATCTCACAAGCTGACATGTTTGGGCTGTGGCACAGTGTTACTGTCACTGTCCAGTGAGATCACCCCATTTACAAGCTGAGGCGCTTCCTGTTTCCACGGCAGATGGAGGACCTGAGTACAACTAGGGAAAGCAACATCAAGACCAGTGCAAGTTTCTTTTGCTTTGTCACTACCTTATTTCAAATACTACTGAATGAGTTTTGGTAGGTGTGTGCAAATATGTTGGACTTCCACACAGTACTCTGAGCTCCAATGCTTTGGCAGAGATGTGGTGTCACAAATTTTTGCAGTTTATACTTCATCCCCCACCTTTTCTCCAGGCATTCCTGGGGAGAAAATGAAGTAACATGCTGAATGCACCCTGTAGTAGCTTTGTTCCTGTGGATGAACCCCACATACCTTTGTTCCTCACACTGGCTCAGCTGAGCAGTTGGAGCACTGACAAGCAGCCTGCAGTGCTCCCAGCCAGGTGTGTTTAAGTCATGCTTTTCATTTTAAATCTGCATTCGTGAGCAGGTTTGACCACAGGCTAATGGCTCTAGCTTTGCCTACCAAATTACCTTCTATTAATCTTAATTTCTAAAACTAAAGGTGCTGCCTGCAGCCCAGGAAGACTGGGCATCAACCACAAGCCCAGTACAAATCACCACCAGTGCTTCATCCAAGATTTCTGCAACTGAAGTTTCTCTACTGATCTAAACAACAGGTCTGAAAAAAACCCAAGAGGTTTTGCTACACTAAGAAAGCGGATAGTAAAATGATTTATGCTTCCTGTCAGCTGCTCGATGATACGATCAGTTAAATAGGTTTCAGTATTTAATTATTACGAAGAACTCATTCATTTGGATCCTGTGTATTGAAAGACACCCAAGAGATAAGAAAAGAAAACAACATACCATAAATAGTCTTTAGGTCCTTTCATCCACTGTTGGACACAGCTCCTCAACAGTTGCTGCCCAGAGTCTAAGCCAACAGCCCAATTTTCTGTCCTCGCTCATGCTGCCTCCTCTACACCAGGCTCTGCTCTCTGCAGGCGCACTCCTGCCCACTCCCAGATGGGGCCAAGGAGATAATGCAGCAGGATGGAAGCAGGCTCCATTCTGCTGTTGCGTTTCATGTGTGAGGAGAGATTGTCAAGCAACACCGGCTGGAACAATATGCAGTAACTGTATCTCCCGTGTCAGAGTGATGAATATGGGCTGCCAAAGATTTCCAAAACATAAATAATTCAGCTCAATCCTTTCTAGGTGAAGGGGAATGAATTGCTGGAGGCCCAGCTCTTGAAGGAAGTTCAGGGCGTTAACCCAGCTGCACTTGGTCTCTCCCTGTGAAATTATGGCAGAAGTTGCTCCTCAGATGGTTTTATATTAGCATTTTTATTAAATATTTATTGTTCCTCTTCCTGCAAGGAACCATTATGTGGTAGACATCCTATATATTTTTATATTCCCATTTTCTCTTAGTTTGCATGTACTACTGCCTGAAATAAACACACTCCATCATAAAAAACTAATAATTTCCAAGGTTATTTGAGCATTTTCTTTCCTGAGGTTTCATCCAATTAGCATTTGGTTTTTCTAAAATATTATAATTTCCCTGAAAACAGAGGAAAAGTAAAGAGAAGAAGCAGGGCAGATATTTAGAAGCCAGTGCAAAAACATGCTAGTAATAGTAACACTGTGCAGTTAAAGTGCCTTTCCTCCGAGTACCTTAAAATACAGGACATAAATTAATTATAAATGTACCTTCCCCAATCTCTCTGAAGTAGCTACTGCTAATGGAACTTCATAGACAATGCAACTGAATGGCAAAGGTATATATTTCAAAACCCATCTTCCCTAATAAGTCCTTCAATACATTCATTAGCTGTATCAGCACACACAATTTAATACAAGAATTTTCAAGTGCAGTCTTAAAAGAGGGCCCATTCGTGCCCCACTTGCAGGGATAGGAAAGAAGACAACTTGTTCACAGAAATGTTTGTGGTCAATCCTGAACATGATTTTTCAAGCTGTTGCACAGAAAAAATGAGCCCTGAGCTGCTGCTTGTCTCCTGCATAGCCCTGAAGTGTGAGCATATCACTGGGTGACTGTGGAGGCACCATGTTGTTAAGCTTCATGGAAGGAGCCACCAGGCAAATTTCCTGCCTATCAGAGAAAACCAGGAATGCAAAATCAAGCCTGTGCCCACTGAGGACTCTCACCTTAAACAGCACAATCTCAAATGCTCGCTCTGCTGAAGCAAAGCAATCACGGATGGTTCTTGGGAGAATCAGCAAGGAGTCTTCCAGCACAACAGGCCATTAGGTGCTTAAAGCCCAACTGTTGTTTGTGCTGAGTTGCAGACAGTGGAGCTACGCACAGAACAGGATCGGATTCGTGTAGGAAAAGCAGCAGCAACTGACTCCAAGTGGATAATAACAGCAGCCAGCCCCAAGATCCAGTGTATTGCAGTTTAACTGCAAAGCGGTTTGTTTGACACTACTACGTCATCTTTTCGTGCTGCTCCATCTATTCTCTTTCCTTGAGTGATCGAGGCAGGGGCAGTTTAGACAGAATTATTTTCTTTTTTCATTTTTTTGTCTGCACAGATGAGGAAGAATTTTGTAACTGTGCTTGTTTGCTCGGTTCTGTTGCAGAGAAGAAGGCAGGCTTTGCTGGCAGCTGCAGGATTAGGCCCAGGAATAGCCTCCAGGATAAAAAAATGGGGACTGAAGAGATCTCAAAGTATGAACAAAAGCCAGGAATTGGCACAGAGAGATGATTACTGCTGATGGGTTAAAAAGGAAGAATGCTTTAAAAAAAAAAAAAGTGGGGGAGAAGTAGAGACACTGGTATGTTTTGCATGGTTGGATTGATGATTAAAGCACATCCTCAGTGGGGCAACTACTGTAAATGAATTTGGCGAGCGAGAGGCAGTATCCTGGCTGTTACAAGTGCATGAGCTTCTAGGGGCTTATTTTCAATAAATGTCCACAATGAGAACAAGCTGATGAAGCACTGGTTGGTTTTCTGCTTCTGTGTTTGCTAATTCACATTGAAAAACAGAGTTTTGAGGTTCACTTGGCTTGCAACTTTTATTGCAAATTTAATCACAAATATAAACTAAGCAAGTGTATCTTGTAGGATAATGAACTCTGAACCAGGCACTGTGTTGTCTTGCTGGAATATTTCTTGCCTGGATTTATCCCCTGTACTCATTAAACTGCTATAAGTGTTCTTTTAGAACCCATAGATTTTTTTACTGCCCTATTAAATCTAAATTAAATGCTTTTCTGAGGCATTTATAGACCTACCATTTGCTCCAGCAGGGAATATGCAAAAGAACCGTTTTAAAAGAAATCAGGGCATTTTCTCAGGAACACTCTAATAAAGGCAGGGAAAAGCCAGTACCGTGCTGGGCATCACTGCAGGTGTTCCTGGGCTTTGCTATATGATTTTGGTTTTGCTGATTAAAAAGCCTTGCTAAATTTGGATGGGAGCCACAACCAGCTCTGTCTTTACAATGGTACTGACAAATAGGGTTCACACTGTGGCTGATTGGGGTATGCCAGGCATGGGCCATTGCCCAGACCCACTCTTGCCAGGTCACCAGGGAAGCTGGAAAATGACTCTTCACCTCTGCTTCTTGCCAGCTTGAGCTGCCTTCCCCAGTGGGACTGCCTGGACATCGGCTCTAGGTGTTGCTGTCAGTTCAGATCTTTCCACGGTTTAAGAAAGTACCTAAACTACAAGAACTGTTGTGGGAACTTGTGTGAATAATAGTGTCTTACTCACGTATCTGGGGCCTCTCCTCTGCATCTTCTCTATAGGACATGCTCACGTTGAAGGAGGGTAGACGTGGCAGCTAATAAATGCCTATGCTGCTGTCACTGTATAATTGGGGTTATAGTGCTGCTTAGACTGCAGTGATGAAGTGAGAAAATACAGAGATATTGCTATTAAAAGGAGAGAAATTTTGCTGTTCATCTTCACCCATGCTGTTCTTAGCAGGTGATTTTAAAAGGTTCCTTACTGGATCTGCTACGCTCTCACCTTTGGGATTATAACTGTGCCCCAACTGCCTCTCCTACAGTCAGGATGGAGGTACAGGGAGTTTGCACTGCTGTAGATGCTTTTTCCAGTGTGCGTTCTGACTTTATCCTGCTCAGAAACTCTCCGCAGATATGAACTGTGGACCAACTGTCCCTACTGAAATCACCATGAGATTAACCATTGACGTCAACAAGGCTAGGATGTCACAGGTTATGTCCTTTGCCTTTTGGTCCTTTGACATAACTGCCTGAATTGTTAAAAAAAAAAAAAAAAAAAGGCAGCAGCAGCACAGAATGTCACAACCTGCCCATTTTATTGGCAACCAAGGCTGAATCAGTCCTTGGATGTATTTGCTTTTACAACATAGTAGCAAATACCTTGCTCATGTCCTTGTTATTTCAGTGCTGATTTTTCCATTTAAAACCATTGGGTTTTTCTGAGTGGAGGCAAGCAGTTCTCCCTAATAATGGCATCAGGGTTACTATGGCTACAGCTTTTCATTGTTGGGGTTTAGTGTGTGAAAAAGAGAAAAATTAGTCCCAAACTCACTATTAAATGTTATTAATAAAACCAGACAGTGATGGATCTATAGATTAGCTCCCTTACATATCCCAGACCACTGTCTGAAATGAATCTGTATTCCTTTAGTCGTATGCCTTTTGTTCCTCGATCAGTATCTAATCTGCTTCACACAGTTGGGAATCAGAAACGTGTCATGTATTTGAGATTTCTCCTGGCTTGGAGCAGAACTCACCGTGTTGCTGCCATTATGATTAATGTGTTAAATTCTTCAACACCTTTATTGCCTTTTACCCATCTCTCTCCTGGACTACATGGAAGATTGAGGTATAAGGAATGTTGAGCATCTTTGAGTTGGCTGTTTTCTCCTAAGCTGATGAATTCAGGGCAGTGAATTCCTCAAACCAGAGGATTCAGGTTTTTTTCTCAGGTATTTAATATTCTTCTGGAAATCAGGCATTTTTGCAAGGTGTCTGTTGCCATCCCATTTAAAAAAAAAAAGGCACAAAACCTCTCAATGAGCATCTATAGGTCACTGATTGCTGTTGATACAATGATTCTTCTTTGTGAGTGTGCAGACAGGTTCTTGTGCAAATGGGTGATTTCAGGTTTGAGAAGATTGTGCCAACCAGTAAAACATAGATGCTGGGTAGTGAACGCAACTACAGCAAAGTGGCTTAAGGTCGACACCAACTGTTGTTCACAGGTGATTTTGTGCGGCGTTAGTACCTGTGAATTATTCATTCCATAATAAATTACACAATCTGAACAAGGGAAATAGAATAATTTGGAAAGAGAGAGTGCTACTTATACCATCCTAATTAACAAGATCTGTGATTTTATACTTTGGAAAGGTTTTTCAGTATTTAATAGGGGAACCTTTCCAGTTCTTTAAGAGCTTAAATTGCTTGTGAATTCTTGCCCTTTAACACTCAGATACTAACAAGTTGATTTTTTAAAAAGTACATTTATAGTGATCTCAGAAACAATTTAAATTATATTAAAATGATTTAACATTCAGAAAATGTTTTAGTATTTAAAGATGTTTTTTGTAAGTTTTAATGTGATACCCTTAGGAGAAAAATGCTGTGGTGAGGTTGTGTGCGATGGCAGCATACTGAGCCCACGAGCCCAGGAGATATCCTGGACACGATATCCTTGTTAGGTGATTCAGAGGCACGTGTGCCCCCTAAAACAGAGGGGCTGAAACCCCCTTACCCAACTGTATGGACAGCAAGTTAATTTAAGGTCTACACGTATTAAAGTACTAGATGTCAATAAGACAGCAATTGGACAGCAATTGAGAATAGCCCTAGCTGGCCTTTAACTGTGCCTTTAGCAAACTTTCAGAAGGAATAATAGTTATTTTGTCAAAGATCTTGAAGGGCACAAGAAGGAAACGCAGGACTGCCATCTGGTTAGTGTTTGATTATTTTATCCAGTGTACTACTGCTTTCCCACAGGGCTCACTGATGTGCTTAGTAAAGGTAACGCTGCTTCAATTTCAATGGCTTGTCTTGGAAAGCAATTTTTCTTAGAAGTCTGAGTTAACTTGGCATCCTAGAGGATGCTCTGACTCCTGGAGCAAAGCCTGCTCTATTCACGCAGGTACAAGTGGCGAAGTTTTAGTGGAGAGTTTAAGCAAGACAGTGTGATTTTGGAGAAGAAAATGTGTTCTTTTTAGAAGAAAAAAAATGGGAAGAAAGACTTTCTGGGGTCACACAGGTGGGAAAAGAATGACCGTGTTTCACTTTCAGAGCTGAGTTTCAGCACCAGCAAAGTCCTTCTGAAAGTTCTGCTTGTCCAAAGTTGATGTAGGCAAGATTACTTTTTAACCACAGCCTCGGAGATCTTGCTGGTCTCCTGTGCTTTCTAGAACTACACAACATATCCATATGCAACATGTGCAGCTTTGAACATTGGTATAAGCCAAAAAAAAAGGCAGTTGCTCCATAAATATGTCATGGAAGATGACATATTAAGGGTACCTTCAGCAACATTGGGAAATCATTAACTGTTTTCACAAAATGAGCATTTGGTGGTATTTAAATTCCACTCCTTTGCAGAGCAGCAATGTTGAAATAGCACATTGCTCAACACATCTGCCACTTGAGCCCTTGCAAAAGAAGCTCCACCTGCTTGTGTTGGGAGGTAATTATTGCTCTTATTTCTTTTGGTACTGCAGGTGTTACATAGTGAATCTATGCTAATACCATGCTACTGATGATATATACCAGACAGGTTCAAAATTTTATTTTCGTAATTGTCATTTTTTTTCTAATTTTCTCTTTTTGTACAATTTGTTGTAAATGGGATTTCAGTGATCATTTATAGATGTGGCAGCTTTACGAAAGCTTCTTGTTCCACCCCTTCAATTTAGAAAAGGTAATAAAAGGTGAAAAACTTAGTTTCAGTCTTAAAATTCAGATTAGTTTTGCAGGAAAGTTTTAGGATATATCTGATGTGGAAGTCATAGGAATTTCTGCTGAAGAGGGAAATTGAATATGGGTAGAATTGTACAGCACTGCAGTTAAGAGCTCTGGTACGGGAGTACTGGTACTTAGATTCCTGAGACACCTTTAAAAGCTGCCCTTTGAATATACTTTATTTTCTGAAAGAAATTGGAGTATTTCTCCATTAGGAAAACTTTTTTTCTAGCCTCAATAACAGCTTTGAATGTTTTGGAGTTGTTCAGAGAAGAAGAGGATGTTAGTGACCACTTATTGTATCTGTATTGCGTTAAGTTTGAAGTATGTACAGTATCATGAGGGTAACGTTTACCAGAGTGATGAGAGTAGATCTGTGATATGAGAAATACTAGTGTACGCAGCTCTGTAGATGTAAAAATGTCTTAATTTAATATATCCACCAAAGCAAAATCACTCATAGCAGGAAACTTCTCATGTACACACGTATCTTTATTACTTTAGAACCTGAAGTGTAACTTTCTTGGAGAAATAGCATAAGCAAACAGCTAATGAATTGTCAAATAGAAGGAAAAATGCAAAACATCAAAGATACAGTGCTAGGTGATCAGCAGCTGCAGACACTGAATTTTAATGATGTTGAGAAAGGCAACCACTTCATCTTTGATTAATAAAGCATTGCAGTCAAAATGATCATCTATCTGGCATTTATAATAACATAAGAAAGGAAAAACACACTTATTTTGTTTCCAGCAGGTTTATCATGTTTGTGCATTAATTGAGTCATGCAAGAGTGTGTTTGCTTTATAACAGAAACGGGAGGACATCTGTTCAGGTTGAAACACTTTGACATGTACTCAGAAGGCATTTTTTCCACGTAGCTTTCATTCCTTGAGTTTCTGGCAAAGGTGGTATTTTAAGCACTTGTATTATAAGAAAAACTATGGCTATAAGGATTTGTTTGTCCTTTTGAGTATTTTCAGATGTGGTCTTAAGAGCTGGAATTTTGCACCTACTATAAGGATTAATTGCATGCTTTTTTAATATTTTTTTATTTATGGATTTGTTTGTGGAGGGAGAAGTGGACACTACTGCTGGGCTGTTGTAGCTGGCTGCCCTTTAGAAAGCACTGAGATTTACTCACCTAGGGGCAGAAAAAAGGTGGATAAACAGGCTGTGAGCAAGGATTTAGAGAAAACTCCTAAAGCTTTTGCTCTCAGAACAATTTTTATTTAATGTTTTCAGAAGTGGTTGTGTGAACATACTAGAGAGCAAAGATCAGAACCACTCCATCCCTCTTCTCCCTGTGGACTACTTGTGCCCTATGGGCATATATGCTCTCTATAGGCTATAGAGCTGTGTTGTGCTTCTGTACATGCTCCTTGTGGAGCCATAAATCTCATGCTCCTCCTTGCACATTGGCCAGGTTTCATGATGAGAGGTAGGAAACACCTCAACCTATGCGACAGATCTTGCCAGTGTCCTGAGCAGCAGAGACATGAGGTCTAAATCTCCATGGGTTCAAAGAGCATAAAAATGCATAGTTTTCCTAAGCCTTGCTCTGTCATTTTCATTTTAAAAAGAAAATGCTGCCTTTTGTGAGGGTCCTGATAGGTGTAAGGAGCATGTCTTTAATGTCAGACTTGATGGGAGGCCAAGTTGAAGGAGCACTCAATTCCTGACTACTGGTGTGATTTCCCTGAAAGAAGGTGTGACGGCCCAGGCAATTCTGTAAGCACCAGCAAAGGCAGAGGAGCAAGCGCTTGACAAGAAGTTTCACTGTTTCAGAAACAGGCGCTGGACCTGACTTCAGACTGTTTTGTTTACTTAAGAAATGCTGCTTGTGGTCACATAGTCTCATTTCAAGTAGCTGTTGAACACTTACCTGTCTGCATTTGACCAGCTGCACAGAAGAGAATCTCATTGCATTTTATGATGATGTTGTAATAAATGCTGCAACCATTTCAATATTGTGGTGTCTTATTGACATATCCACACTGGACTGGTAAAGCAATAACCAAAGAAAACTAGTTACTAAATTCGTTATTGCTCAAGCGACAAGTGTGATATAAGAATTCTATACAGCAGACTAACAGCAGAAGAAACAGGATCATTTAATCTCTTTTTTTTTTTTTTTTACTTCCATAAGAAGGCTTTCAGTTTCGTTTTGGTTTTGTTTGTTTGCTTTGCTGAAGGTGCTCGTTGTGACTGATTCCAGGACCTTTTTAGTTCCTAGGTCTTAGCTGCTTTTTCTCTCAGCTTTCTGCTCCTCCACAGATTCAGTTCTCCAGTAGCAGAGCCGCTGAGACCTGGTGAGGTCATTGCTGCTGCGCAGCCTAGCAAAGTACACGCAAACTGAAAGCCTCAGGTGCCCTTCCAAAAGGGGCAGTCTCCAGCTTAGTTGCCACATCTTATTTGCCTTCATTGCCAAAAATCAACCATGGCAAATTTCTCCAAGCCTTCTCTCTTGAGAGTGTCTTGCTGACTTGTGCACTTGTCTTCTTTCTTCTGTTCTTCTCTCTTGACACCTCTATTTACCACCTTCTGCTTTGAAATCGGTGCTTCTCAGCTGTTTGGCCTTGTCAAGCTTCCTGACGCCACACTCTCAAGAAGAGCTCTGAGACAGTGTACAGAGAGCGTCTAATTCAGTCTTACTGGAGATGGCAATTTCAAGCTCGGTGTCCTAGGGAACAAAAGTCTGCACAACTGATTTTTCTGTGTCTTGGTGCTTGCCACCTCACCTTTTCTGCAGAGCTTCTTCACCGATGCACTTTCAACCAGGGTGACAGAGGGGTAAAATGCTCAGGATAAGAAGTCCCTAATTTGGGGGTTACGTTTTCCTGTGAACTGAAGTCTCAGCCTAAATTTGAAAGATTTATGGATCTTAATCACAGCAGCTCTGAGTATCTCTTTCAATCCTTTTTTTTTTTTTTCATAACACTCCTGGACTCTCACATCTCTTCATCTCCTATTCATTTTACTGTACTTCATGCTCCGTAACTGCTCAATTAACCACTCCAACATTACAATGCAGTTGTAATGGGATTAGAAAGCAGCAGAGGAATGAATGGATACCACGGGTATTTTCTCTGGGTATCTAAAATGTTTAGAAGAAGCAGCAGTTTATGTGCTGTATGTAACTACAGGTGACACACAACTGTATGGGTCAAAGAGTCACTTGTAAGGCTGTGGGGGACAGGTACTCAGGTAGTACATGTGTCACAGCTCTGCCAATGTTGAGTGAATTCCTTTATGGCAGGGAAAGTCCAAAGAGGAATGGATTATGGTTTCTCTAGTTGCCTGGAAAATGGTTCCTTTGTGCTAGATGTCATACCTTATAAATTTAATTAAGTAGTATAAATTAGCATGATTTTATATTTTTTTAAAAAGGGGGGGGGTTGAAAGCTTTGAGTTTTTTCCTTAAAGCCTCTCAGCCATTGACAGAAAATTCTTATACACAGAATTTTTATGAGGCAATTTGCAAAGGAAACCCAAACATTTTTGCTCTGATAGGATTATAATAGTAGCTTGTACTCTTTCAGACATTTTGCAATAAGATATACATGTAGCTAATGGGCATTACCTAAAAAAGAGTATTATTACAAACTGAAAAGCTAAATAAAAAGCACAAGGAAGCTACTGAACAGTTCCATTGTATCTTAGAAACAACTCTTGGGATTTAAAAATGTCAAAAAAATTTCAGAACTCCAATGGAGTGGAAAGAATTTAGAGTATTCTTTATGATGATAAAACAACCATCATAATTCCTGTAATTTAACCCTAGGATATATTGATATTAAAGTGCTGAAATAGGCCTACGCAAGGAGGAAAAACATTTTGCTTTCTGAAATGTAAGGGCAAACTGAAGATTACAAGAGTCACGGATAAATAAGGCACAGAGAAACAGAGCATGTGAAGAGGCTTTAAGCTGGAGCTGCAGAGATTATCTAATGACCTCTGTGGAGAGACAGAGGTCAGACTCCAATGAGCTGTTGGAATGACTCCAATATTGAGTTTTTATCTTACTATTGCTCCTGGAGTGCCTGTAGGTCCAGGTAACCCTCTGTTGCCCTGAGGTCCAGGAGGACCCTTGAAGAATGAAGGGAAAAGATTGAAGAGTGAGTAAACTCTGGTGGGTTAATTATGTAACTCCAAAAACACATTGCTGTGTATCAAATCGCCTAAAGGAATGTGTTCATTGCTACTCAGCTGGAAAACTTACTTGAACTCCAATGCCTGGTTCTCCTTGGTCACCCTAAACATCACACACAAACATGTGAACATATACACACACATTTTATATGTTATTTGCATCAGCTATGCCAAAGCTGAGGAAATCAGGAC
>JAVSBS010017161.1:0-47479 GCA_033124195.1 Coracias cyanogaster
TTTTTTCTAGATACCTAATCATGAGTTGGTTTGGGCCAAAATGAAAGGCTTTGGGTTTTGGCCAGCCAAAGTCATGCAGAAAGAGGACAATCAAGTTGATGTTCGCTTTTTTGGCCATCACCACCAAAGGTAATTTATTAATTCCATGTGCTGCTTTTTAGAAACAATACTTAAAAGAATTTAACTCATCTATCATGTTGTAAATCCTGGCTTAGCTGGTTGCCAACATTAGAAAGACTGAGTACTTTGCCATGATTGTTTCAGAAAATTTAAAGCTTGGTCTAACACATCTGAAGTTGCCAAGTGGCTCAAAGATTCTCTTTCCACAGTTGCCATAGGGATGTTACTTAATGCCATTTTAATTGAAACAAGCAAGTGAACTTCAACTGTTTCTTCGAATCAGTAGCAGCCTGCTAATCCAGGACAAGGTGAAAATTGGACACAAATGCACTCTTACTACCAGCAGTGTTCACTTTGTACAATTTTCTCTTTTGAGCAGGCACATTGCAATTTTGTGTTTTAGTAACATAATATACATCACAAATGTTTCTGTCTCACTGCTAGAACTTTGTCAGAGCTCCTGCTGGGAGCCAGTTTGCAATTTCAGAGAATAACTCTCTACACTGGAAACTTCACTCTTGGAGATCCGCTTTTACTTCCATCGCCAGTTGTTTGTTCAGCATTTCAGGAGGGTTATAGTAGTGTTACTACAGTGGATGTGCTCTTTTTTTTTTCTGTTTGATTTCCATGCCTGTAATGTGAGGAGTGGGGACATTTGCAAAATAATTAATGGTTATAGGGAAGGTGCATCCCAAAAGGGCCTAGACAATTTAGTAACAATGTTTTATGCTTTTAATGTAACTTACGTAGTCTATAACATGTTTTCATTTGTTATATGAACTACTAAGATTTTCTAATAGGCCTGAAGTGGGTAAAAGCTCTGTATCTGTGTCTCAGTGAGAGAATGATTTACATTGAATCTGTTTGCAAATACAGCTTATCTCAGTAGTAGTTTTGGCATTAAGTTCAAACAGCTTCAAAATTAATAAAGTAACATGACAGTTGCGGGATGAACTTCTTAAATGTGCTCATAGAAAAGACAAAATGTATTTTACTGGAGTGCCATTGCTTAGTTATTGTACGGGACCTGGACAAAAGGCCAAATTCCTGTTTGGTGTAAATTGGCATTGCTTCTTTGGCTTCATGGAAATAAAATTTATATTGTAGGAATTGAGAATCTGCCTGCAGACATTTAATTTGTTACAGTATTTACTATGTTATGTAGAAGTGCATGGCATTGACTCTTTTTTCTTTAATGTCCAATGTTGCTTGCTATAACCTTTCAAAATGTCAAGAGCTGCCCATCTAACTCCATGAGGACTCTGAAAATATTTTAAGAGCACAAAGTACCTTTGGAACCAAGTCACTGGCATGTATTTAGTCCAAAAGAGCATGACAGTCCCCACCTGAGTTCAGTCCTGATAGAAGGGATCCCAAACTACAAAATGTCTCTATTCAAGGTGATAATTTGGTACATTCCTTGACAATTTTAGCAAAGATGTCGAGGGCTAAATTGAATTAGCATAGGAACCTTCAGTAAAGATGTTTCTACGTCTGACTCAGGGCATTTAGAAGAGAGCAAGTAGGAGATGTGACTGCAGTTGGTGCTGGGAAATGTGTGTGGTTCATCAGAAAAAGATGCTTTCAACCATAGCACCCACAGCTAACAAGTACTTCTAACAGCACAAATGTCTTAATGATATGCAGTCCATTTTTTTCCTGATGTGTTGAATATTAAAAAAATTGAGTAAAAAGGAATTGTCTGTGATCGGCCACGGTGAAAAATTGCTTTTGAAGTCAGTTTTTAATGGTTGTGAACCTGTCTCTACTGTGTATTCAAAAGGGCCTGGATCCCCTCTGAAAACATTCAAGATATCACAGTGAACATCCATCGGCTGCACGTGAAACGCAGTATGGGGTGGAAGAAGGCCTGTGATGAGCTGGAACTGCACCAGCGTTTTCTTCGTGAAGGGAGATTCTGGAAATCAAAGAATGAGGATAAAGGGGAAGAGGAGGCAGAGTCAAGTATCTCTTCTACCAGCAATGAGCAGGTGAGTGCTGCTACAATGGTAGTAGTCATGGCAATTTATTGAAGGGTACAAAGATGACATATTTTTTATTAATCTCCTATTAAATTAGCCTTCTGCTCTGTCTGCAGTTTTGCAGTGACAAGAAGAAGGTTCCAAGGCTTGTTTTCCCTAAGTTTTGTACCTCAGTAATAGCAAGAATATAGATTTCCTCTTTCCTGAGTTTCTTGTATGACCTCTGGGAAGTTTCAAAATGTTTGTCACCTAAAGACAGACCAAGATTTCTAAAGTTAAATAGGAATGTTCAAGTTAAATGTCATGGATATCGGATAGGCTGCAACACTGCCATCTTGGACTCCCATCAAGGGACAGCCTGTAGCTGTTCAGCCTTTTCACAGCTGGAGTATGTTCTCTTTGGACTGTATTCTGTGTTGCAGTTCCCCGAGTAACACCAACCATGACATTTTTAGCAAGTCCAACTAAAGTTAGGTACAAATGCTGCACTTGAGGACCATGTGACCTGCAACTGCTTAAAGTCATTAAAAATAATTCTGCAAAACAAGGAAAACTTTATTGCTTTAATAAAGATGAAAAGCACAAAGGGCCAGGATACAAAACTGCATTGCCATATGGAACTTCTCTTATCACTGCTGAACCTTGCTAGTCATTCATTGTCCAAGAGGGTGTTATGTGTTCACTATTACTGACTTGGCAGTAAGATTTTCGTAGCTTGTGGGATGCTTCTCTGTGTTTTTGGCAGCCTCTTCCCTGGCAACATCTTCTTTTCTCATTTAAAATCACTGTCCTTTCTCTTAAGTTTGTTTTTTAAAAAATCAGGGTGTTCAGACCCTCTTCCTTTGCCCTTTGTCAAACAGGCCTATCAGCCAATTTGTAGTTAAAAACTTAAAGCTTATAAAACTGAATGTTGCTTTGAGGGGATGCTTCTTATCAATGTGGTTTTACTTTTACGCCTGGTTTGCTTAGCTAACCTGTTGTAGCCCCTTTATTTAATGTTGAGTATGCAGTCATGCGACAATATGTGATGAAACAGGAGAACAGTCACAAATAATATTTATTGAAAATAACATTGGCATTTCCCCATTTTTTTCAGAAGTGTCAGTCACAGGGTTTGAAGGGTCCATTTACATATTTGCTGTTCCACCCCACCCTGTTCCGCCTTCTCTAAGCTTATGCTTGTACCTGTTTCACTGGTTTCACAGATACAGGAACGTAAGAGTAGCCATCAAACTCAGTGCTCTACAGTAGTCTGCAGTATCCCGTCACTAGCACTAGCTGGTACTGGATGCTTCAAAGACAGGAGCAAGAACTTTCCTGTAAGCCATTTTAAGTGGAGTAACTGGGTTGCACTAATCAAACAATGGGATCTGCAAGGGAGGATACGTTATCACAGAGGCACTACCACCATCAGTGATGGGCTCAGCCTTGGCCAGCGGCAGGTCTGTCTTGTAGCTGGCTGCCATTGACTCTATGAGACATAAGGAAAGCTTCTAGCAGCTTCTCACAGAAGCCACCTCTGTAGCACCCCTGATACCAAAACCTTGCCACACAAATCCAGTGTAACCACCCACTTACATCTCACCCTTATTTCTGTTCCTGGAGACTGGGTTTTATGGTAAAGCATGAAGTTTCATACCCCTCCAAGCATACAGTTATAAGCAGTTACAGCAAGTCTGGATAATCTTACTGTCTTTAAATATGTACATTCTCTTTATAATTATTGCTATTTCCTGACTTCCAACAAGATCATCAGTCACTAATATCAGAATACTCCAGAAAACAAGTGTTTGAATTTGTGTGTGAAATGAAGAAAAGAATGGTTAAGGATATTTTAGCAAATATGTATGGAATGATAGAACTTGTTCATGAATTTTGTTCCTTCATGCAATCATAGTCACTGATGATAATGTGGAAAGTTCATTGTGTGCACTTCTCATTTAAGAAAAGCATTCGACTTTCTATTTGCTAAGTGAAATAATTTCAAATATTCCCAACTAAAAGGTACATCAGTCATGTTTCAATGAGTACTACTTATACGAACAGGTTTTTGGAATGACTCAATATTCTTTTCTTAATGTTCACAGCTGAAGGTTACTCAGGAACCAAGAGCAAAGAAAGGAAGACGTAACCAGAGTATGGAACTCAAGAAAGAAGTAAGTAACCTCAATTACCTTGTTTGCAAAGGTAGCAAAGTACCAAAAGTCTGAAATTTTAATAGAAACTCCTTCAATTTCTGTCACCTTTTACTGATTTTACAGTATTAATCTTGGAAGTTCTAACGCCATTGCTTGGTCCTCCTTGCTACCAAACATCATTGTACCTCCCATACCCAAGCCACTGGTATCATCGTGGCAATATTCTGTGTCATGAAAAAATCAACAGTCCGCTTACAACATTTTTTTTTTAATACAAAAGCTAGTTGATAAGTCCGTAAACAACAGAAATGAGAAAGTATTTTGCACAATCAAGAACACTAAGTTTATAAAATGTCACATAATCCACCCTTGTCTGTGGAACATCCTTGTTTATTCGACTTGCACAGTGACTGATCATGTAACCAAGGAGCTGTATTCTTCTGCGTGTACACAAGGGGGCAGGTACTGAGATGGCCAGAAATCTCGTCTCCTAATTTCTGAGTGCCTTTTCCTGGCCTTGTTTCAGCTGCATGTTGAACACTAAGAAAACGTTACACATGTGCACAGTCCTGGAGGAGGACTCCGAACTCTGTTACAGAGGAGTGTTCAGGTCTTTTAGCACCAGAGTTACCTGGGATGGCCCTGGTGCCTGAAATAACAGCCATTGCCACTCTTAATGCCTAGGCACTTGCCTCCCCGTTGTATCTGATACCACTGGAGGCACCTTCCTCGATGGAGGCAGCGACACGCAATTTGTGCTTCCTGGGGCACAAACTGTATTTGAGTGCAAGACAGGGAGACTACAGTCGAGGATGTCTCATCATTTTTATTGTGTTTTCTGACAAGCAAGTGCTGTAATTTGCTTCATATATTTATGTCATAACATTGGCTTTCTTAGCTGTACTCATATTTGATCAGTGATCCAGAAACCAACCAGAGAGCAACTGGTTGCAAAAGGGAATACAGAGTCAGCCTTTTGATTGGTGTGAGCAGTGCCCCATCACACAGACAGGCACCCAAGTCCAGTCCTGAGCAAGTCTGGTGTTACAAGGACTGTGTGATTTGGCTGTGCACTGTTAAATGAGCTTTAAAAAATCTGTATTAAAAAAAACCAAGTAATGTTCATCTGTATCTTCAGGTATTTAAAATATCAATAGGAGTTTACAGAGATATTACTTCTATCTGTTCTAAAGAGCAAGAGCAATTGGTATTACACTGTAGTAACATAAGCAGCTGAATTCAGCACAGTACACTACAGCAAGCATGATTTCTTTCTTGATAACTGTTTAATTACAGAAAGCTTCTGTGGTCATCCAAGGCTAGTTCTATATTATTGGAAGCAAGACTTGGATGCTCATTAGCCTTTCATCTTCAAAGCACCTTTGAAGTACTAATCAATCTTTGCAGCAGTTCTGTGAAATCAGTGGAATATTACAGACTCCAGTGGAGCCTATTGGGCCTTAGTAAGGCCAGAGTTTGCCAAAACAATTCAGGCACCTTGGCCATGCAGCTACAGTCTTTTCAGGGAGAATGGTGGGGGGAACAACTCTGTAACAACCCTTCAGTAATCTCAGGGGATCTGCAGTGAGTCAGCATAGCCTCTGATGTTGGTTGTACATTTTGGGGAACAAGGCTGGTGAGTGTGGCATACTGATGCCATACCTGTGCTTCCTTCTGGAGGGCTCCTAGCTGATGGCAGAAAAGCCAGACTAAAAAGCTTGCCCACTGTCATGTTGGTTTTCCTTAGGGATCACACATCCCATTAGCATTAAAGGTCTTCAGCAGGCACCTTTCACACTCATTGCAGTGGCATTAGTCATGCAACAGTTTTTCTCCAGCAGACACTGAAAGTTAACTTGTGGTATTTTGATATCTGGATTTACAAGTTTGTTCTTTCTCTGTAGGAGCCAGAACCTGAAACTGAAGCAGTAAGTTCAAGCCAGGAAATTCCCACGATGCCTCAGCCCATTGAAAAAGTTTCAGTCTCAACTCAGACCAAGAAGTTAAGTGCCTCTTCTCCAAAAATGCTGCATCGGAGCACCCAAACCAGTAATGATGGAGTGTGTCAGAACATGTGCCATGACAAATACACCAAAATCTTTAATGATTTCAAGGACAGGATGAAAGCTGATCACAAAAGAGAAACTGAGAGAGTTGTGCGAGAGGCAGTGGAAAAGGTAACACTTGTCGAGCACCACCTACACTCTGGTTTGAGGAGAGGAGGAGTGTGGATTTTTTTCAGATTCTTTCCTATTTTTGTAACCTCCACTCTTAAGAAAATTAATTAAAAGCCTTTTCCAAAGAGCCCACATAAAAATAGTATTCATTATTGCTTTCTAGACCATTTCTATACCAACAGACCTTAGTTTAAACAGAAGACTCCTGCTATTTTGATTCTTGTCCAGTGAAATCAGTTTGTGATCCACAAATGAAACTAATTGTTCATTCATGAGGATCCATTTCCAAAGCCTTTTTCTCCGTTGTCAAGTGTGTTGTAAACAATGGCATTGTTTAAATGCTATTCATAAATAATTCTTCTTCTGTCAATCTTTTGAGCTAAATATTAAATAGATTTGCTGAAATCTGTTTGAATTTTCTTATGTAATGATAACATGTTTAAAATTCAGTATCTAAGAGCCTGAGCTGGTCACCTTTGGCTAGAGAGAGCAGGACAATTTAGAGGATGATTTGTCTGACCTCTCTTAAGTACCTGTCTTAAGAGAAGATGAATTTCCTTCTGGGTGGAGGACTCTGTAATGAACCTTGGGAATTTAAGTGTTAATCCTGTAGGATTAAGACACCAAACTTTTAGATAACTGAGCCAGGGCAAAGGACTCCTACTGACACTGAATACTAAAAAGTACCTCTTACTGAACTCAGGGATGTTCTATTTTGTATTTTCCGTTGTGCCCTTGCTGTGGATCTATACCCAGTTGTAGATTTGGAAATGGCAAAATCTTTGTCTAAGAAAAATTCATGAATTTTTAAACTGATCATTGACAAAATATACACAGAACCTATTTAGCTTAATAACCTATTTATTTTAATAGATGCTTAGCAGAATAGAAATATGGTGACATTTTTATTTTGAACATTACTTATGGGATGGAAATTTTGTTATAACTCTAAAGGAGAGAACTTTTTGTTGTCTAAATACGAGAAATCTCTAATTATGTGATCTCCAGCCACATCAGTAATAGAGGTTTAAAGACTAGAGGTTTAAAGAAGACACTTTTATTCCTCTGACTTGTTTTGCTGACTTTCTTATGGCAGCTGCGTACAGAGATGGAAGAAGAGAAAAGACAGGCTGTAAATAAAGCTGTGGCCAACGCACAAGGAGAGATGGACAGAAAATGTAAACAGGTAAAGGAGAAGTGCAAAGAAGAGTTTTTAGAAGAAATTAAGAAGCTAGCAGGCCAGCACAAGCAACTGATTTCCCAGACCAAGAAGAAGCAGTGGGTAAGTGTCAGAAATTCATTACAAAAGAGAAAGTGTAACTGTATAATGCATGCTGCAGACCAACTGAAGGTGGTGTCTTCCTTACTTTTAGCTGCACCACTGCTCTTACACTGGTCTTACAGCTTTAAGATTTTCTCTTTCATATTACTGCTTTCAGATTTTCTGAACCTCCAAATTTCAACTTGAAGTTCTGGTTACTTTCCATCTTAATTTTGTAGTGTTAGCAGCACCATCTTCTGATGTTAGTATCAAAATATTTTTTTGTAAATACAGTTTTACTCCATATAAGAGATGTTTTGCATTATGTTCACACTCTGTTGATCTCAAGGCCCAAGAGTACAGTATCTGGCTACATCAATTTGAATTCCTCTGCCAATAATGCTGGTAGTGATATCCTTTTGGCCTTTTCCTCTCCTAGCTTCTTCTGCAGCTCATTTATGTTCTTTGGTATTTAAGTCATGACTTTCTGAAACATATTTCTCTCCCATGTTCAGTCCTTAAGCCCAAATCTTCAGTATTGCCTACAAGAAGTGTGTTTGTGTGCCCTTTGGAAAAGTGAAAACAGACATCTAACTTCCCATTCTATTACACGCTGCAAACTTCTCCATGGTTTTGTTTGGTTTGTGTCTTGTGTTTTCTATTCAGGCTGGAAGTGCGTCACCCATACGGCAGTACAGCGTCTACTCAAACATTGCAAATACCAGAATACTGTGCTGCTAGCCTGTATCAGAGTCTGGGTGGAACTGGTGGAACTGTTATGCTGAGGAGCAGCGAGCCTGGCACACATACATACTATTTCTTTGCTAGTTTTCATAGAACAAGGAAATGAAAGCCATCGTTCATGAAATCATACCGCACTGCAATAGCTGTCTATAATGCAGGAGGGTGGGGAGGAGATTTTCTACTCACCTCCTTTTGAGCTCTGATTCTGCCAGATGCTCTGAGAAGCATGCGGGTGCCTTGCCACAAGATGGCACGCTGACCTGAGCACTGATGGACAGCCGCTGTCCCACTGCCACTGCCACAGGGACAGCCGGCCCTGGCTCCGGCCCACAGCACCCGTTCATCTTTCTCTCCAAAGGGCTGGTTTTCTCTGTTCAGCCTCATTAGTCCTTGTCCTTACAGCTGAAACCATAGTCCCTGCAGAGAAAACCCTGCTCTGTAGAAGAGTGAAATAAAAACTATGGTGAGACAATCGGTTGCTATCACAGTTATGAGTTTGGTTTTTGGAAAGAAAAGAATTACTTCAACTGCCAGAGCTCCCGTAGACTCTTCATTTCTGTTCCTAGAACAGATTTGACTGTGGATGTTACAATACTGCAGTGCTTGGTCTCTGTCAGTTAGAAAATCCCTCCCTGTCTGCCTGTCTCTGCAGACCAGAGAAGTTGAGGGTCTCCAACTTGATCAAGTTACTGTGTTTAATGAGTCACCAGCTGGTGGTGTCTGCATGCACGCCTTTGCCTGTGGCACTTGAGAGGGAAATTGAATTGCCTTTGCCCACTACAGAACTACATCAAATCAGCTCTCTTCTGTCAAAAGTTAGGAGTGCACACATGAACTGTCGCCATCACTGAGCTGAGATGCGGGAACTCGATCACAGTGACTTAACTGTGAGTCCGGACTCTTAGCTGTAGCTGCTTTCTGGTGTTTTTGAAAGCAGAGTTTATGAAAAAGACTCCCGAGACTTGCTTTCATCTGCTCCAGCGTGCCCTTGCCAGATCCTTTAGCCTAATCAGAGGGTGCCCTGGTACCACATCACCGCATCTTATGATCATGTGTATAAAGCCTCTTTCCGAGCAAGACAATTAAAGATCCAAAGAATATTTGACAGTCTTGCCTATTTCTGTGGTCCCTGAACTGTCTGCCAATTACCACCTTAAATGAAGGCATCCTACAGGCAGCTGGTTTGCATGTGGTAGGAGAGGGAGGATGAGGATAAACACCTTTGAATTCAGGCTGATGGGTCTGCCTGCCAACACACAGCCCCAGGCGGCTGGAGTCGGTCCAATTACACTACTCCCCAGTGATTTTTCCTTGGTGGTACTAATGACAGTCCCTGGTGTGTAGTACCACTCTTGTACGCTGCTATCATAATGATACCTCCTTGCCAAAATCTCCTGTAATTAACACACATACTGAATGAGCTTTGGTGGCTTCGCTTTTTAATTAGAAACAGAGACCTATGGTTTTGCATAATGCAGATGTCTAGGCTTGGGAATACAGCGCCTATTATTCACGCTATATTTGTCTTTTTCTCATACCTTTAAAAAAGTCCAGTCGGGATGAAGGGATCGTTTTGCTGGTGGTGTACAGGCAAGTGAGAAGATGCACTCCCAGCCCTCTGGAGCCTAATGCATAGTTAAAGCAGAACATTTTCTGTTGGTCTAACTGGTCACAGTCCCCCTTGGCTTAAGCCAATTTTGTTTTTATACCTCCAGAATACTTGGATTTAATACCGATACCTCAAGTAAATAGCAAATGAAAGGTGGAAATGCAGAGGTAGGGACAACAATCATGAGATTAGTTTGATGGCCTCCAGAGTACAGGCTAAAGTGCCAGTCTTGGCAATGTTTCTTTTTTCATTTCTCCCAATTCTTTTATTTGCATATAAGCCTCATTTATATTGGTGCATAGTTAATTTGTATAGATAATTTTTAACATGTATCTCTTTCAATTATATTTACATCTGTGTTTATTCTAACTTGCAACATGTTGTTTTTAACTGAATGAGCATTGTCTGTGATGTGTACTGCTTGAAACAAAACCCCAAGTGATTGATAATGTTTAGATAAAAGGAAGAAAATACAAAGAAAAGAAGAGGCCTGAGGCCAGCTGGCATTTTGCCTTCTCTGCCACATGTGCTGGTACCAGCCTTGATGACATTATTTTCCTTTCGTAAGTGGAGATTTACATCCCACGCTTACGGCCAACATATGTAAAGGGAAGTGCAGGACCCACAGATCACTCGTCCTCTCCCATCTTAGCTTTTTTTGATCTCTCCAAGCAGGCAGATGTGAAGCTGGTCTCTGGGCTGAGGCCCATGCTGTACGTAATGGAGAGACACAGCTGTTCCCTGCACCTTTCCAGCGGATGATCCTAATGGTTCCCACAGGCTTGTGGGCAGCCAGCAACATGAAAAACCAGGAAAACAGCTCTCGAGAGGACACTTGTTTGCAGACATTTCTACAAATAAACTTCCCTGGAGCTAAGTTTTAAAAGGAAGA
Source organism: Coracias cyanogaster (assembly GCA_033124195.1). NCBI lineage: Eukaryota > Metazoa > Chordata > Aves > Coraciiformes > Coraciidae > Coracias > Coracias cyanogaster. Next base: position 10,924 of record JAVSBS010017161.1, read on the forward strand.
TGGAGAGGTTCCCTTCTCATGCAGCTAGGGCAGTCCCTTTACTGCTGATGCAAATAAAGAGTTATTGGTTTAGCCAATGTAAATGTTGGCTTTCTTGCATCTGTCTTTTAGTAGTCTGTAGGATTGTTGTGGTTTTGGTTTGGTTTTTTTTAAGGCAGTTGGGTTTGTTTTCTTTGTAATTCTCTCTTTTATTAACAATGCTGTAGCTAGACAGGATAGAAAAAGTGAACTGTGTGTTACTCTGTGTTTTGATAGCAGCTTGCACAGACTATGATATCCCTCCCTCTGTTCCCTGTCAGGCACTAAGCATTTCAGACTAGATTCTTAAAGATCCCCTCCGATTTTGAGCAGACCAAATTCAGGAAGACAAATCTGAGATCATTAGAACTTGGCTGTCAAGGGTGCTGAGCATAAGTGGTTTCTTTAGCAGTAATGCCATCCTCCTTCACAGAATTTTCTCAGAATGATAGTTAGTGCTTTTGCAGCACTCCCTTAAGGGGTACAAACCACCTGGAGACAGGGCACATAGCCCATCTGGGTGCCGTACCTCCTTGTTGACCAACCACAGCATCAGCCAGCATGGTGATGCCCTTTTCTTTGGCTCCTCAGAGGCTGTGGGCTTATTTTCCAGGTAGCTTCTCCAGCTACCATGAAACAAGGGGCATTCTGTGTCTTCTGAGGTAGAAATCCTCTTTGCTGCAGCACTCCCCAGAACTAAGTGTTTCTGCAGAAATCATGCACTATGCAACATCTCTTTCTTTCAGGAGTTTTGTGCTGTCCTGGCAGGCCTGACAAGGGACAAGTGCCCATGTAGCCATCCCTTGTACAACAGGCTTTCTCTTGTTTCTAGAAGACTTGAAGGAAAAGGTGCTTTCTTGCTTTTCTCAGTAGCACTGATGTAGCATGGGGATTTCTTCTCACAGGACTGCAGTGTTGTCTGACAGTAGCCTCCCTGCAGACCTACCCTGAATGGGCTATACAAAACCACTTGGTAACAAATTATGCTTTTTCTCCAGTGATGTTATTGTTGTGAATTTTGAGGTTTTCGTAGCTCTAAAGGATCTTCCCCAGAAACCTCTGGACAGGTCAGGCTTGTAAAGAAACCTCAGAAACACTAGATCAGGTGCTCAAGGATATGGTGTAGAAGTGGCCTGGTAGAGATGGATAACAGTTGGACTTGATGATCTTGAAGGTCTTTTCCAACCACAGTGATTCTGTGATTCTGTGATTTTCAAGCTTGCAGAACGTGTTCATACCAGAAGTGCCCGCTGATTTATTGTAGCTTTTAAGGCATAGATCAGGGTGCTGTTATACAAATGTACGGTAAAAGATGGTTCCTGCACTGTGTGGGTGAAAACTGTCAGTCCACTGCCATGAGAGATGAGTTTTCTTAAATGAACGGGGATTTTTTTCAAAAGCAATAATCCAGACTCCAGAAAATAGGAACGCATTGTGCAGATGTGCCAAAGGTGATTGCTGCTTTACTTGGCGTGTGTGAAAAGTGTCCTCCTGCCTCTGGATGCCCCAAGCATAGAGAAGTGTTGCTCTAACAGTGCTGGTGCATCCGTGAGTGGGTGAGAACACTCGTGCCATTGGTAAGGAGGGAACCTGCGAGGGTGGTAATCTCGTCTCGTTTGTTCACTGCAGTGCTACAACTGTGAAGAGGAGGCCATGTACCACTGCTGCTGGAACACTTCCTACTGCTCCATCAAGTGTCAGCAGGAGCACTGGCATGCCGAACACAAACGTACCTGCCGCAGAAAAAGATGAAAGAGTTGTTCCTCCCTTAGAAAACCACCCCGATGATTGCTATTCTCAGACACAGCGGTTTTTGTTTCCAAGAAGCCAAAATTGTTTAGAATTTGCTTCCCATTTTGCACCAGCCTTTAAACACTTTTCGTAAAAGAAATTTTGCACAGTAATTTCAATCTTCTGTTTAATGCTCCTCCAAAATTTTGTCGGCAAAATGAATTTACCATCTGTGGGAGCAGGTTACTTTAAATAATTTTAAACTAGAGGATTTGTTGCATTTTCAGCAAATTTTAAAACATTTTTAGGTTTTACAAAGATTTTAATCTTTAAAAACAGCAGATCTAAAAATAAAAAAAAAAAACATGCAAGTTTAACAAAAGGAACATTTGAAAACTAGATCTGAATGTATGAAGTACAGAACTGTTTCAGAAAAACGAAGCATACTACCTTGATGTAACATTTATTTCTTAACCTTGTTGAGCTGGTTTTGTTCAGCTTAATTTTGCTGTTTAAAGGCATTATCTATTGGTTATACCAGTGGGTACATGATTGAATTTAGGGAACAGGGTTGACACAGCAGGTGCTAGTCCTGCATATTTTTTCTTAAATATTTCCCAACTGTGTTTTATTTTCATTATTTCTTTTCAATATATAACTTTTATAACAAAATATTAGCTTTGATCTTGTAGTTTAAAATCACAGGGAACTGGGGTAATCTTTTACTGAGCTGGATCTTAGAGAAAAATGAATATTTAAATTTTGAAGTTTGCACATTTCATCTTTGTCCTAACATGAGTGCTTGTAACAAGAATAAGAAAAGCCAAAAACCACAAAAAAAACCCAACTACCTTTATTCATACATGGAATTATGAGGCATATGAATTTCTTTATTGCACCCCCTTCAGCCTCCCCAATCCAATGTCATTTGACTGCCTATGATCTGGTGTCACCTGGTCCATTGTAACTTGATAATAAAAGGAGAAAAAGCACTTAAGTTTCACAGAAGCCGTTATGTTTGTAGTAATGGGTCATTGCCTAATAATGAGCTCCATCACTGTACTCAGAATGAAGAATAATGCATGTTAATTTTCTTGTATTAAAGATGCCGTGATTTGTAAAAAGTCTGTATTTTGCGGAATGTCTGGATTAAGAAGCATTACCAATAGGAATGGATCGATAGTTGAAAAATGATTTTCTTTTTGTTTGTTTTATATATAGATATATGAATTGCATCCATGTTCAGAGACAATTTTTTAAATAGATGTAAAGCTTACTTAAATAGCTTTTCTTTTAAAGTGTCTCCGCATTTTAGTTTCTTTCAAAGATTGGTCTTAGACTGAGTCATACACCCATTAATCATTCAGCTATTTTTTGAGAAGTTAGAGGAATAATTTGTAAATATTTATTTAGATCTTTGATATTTATTGAAAGCAATTACATGATGGAACGATGGAAGCTGAAGAATCAGGAGGAAAGCCTTTTAAAAAGTTTTCTCTAGGATTTGTCAGGGTCATTGTAAAGATGAAAATATAACTAAGTCTTCTGTGAACTACCACTGAAATCCTGACCTTTTTTACTTACAGTGGTGATATAAGTTAATTGACTCTTGCCAAATAATGCCCAATATGTTGCAGAAATTAAGTGGTAAGGTGATTGGAAAAAAAAATAGTAAGTAGATGGTAACTTGTATTACCACAGCTACATTATTGCCTGATAAATGTGTAATTAACTTTTGTTGCCTCTGTGTTGTGACTGTAAAACACTTCACAACTAAAAATCAATCTTGTTCGATTACTTTACAAGTTCCAAAACTTCGATCCACCCCTATGAAAGCAAGTTATTGTGGAAATATTTTTGGTGTAAAATCATTCCAGAATATGTAATATTTAACTGATAGCTGCATGAAAGTAAGATTCGTGTTACTTTGGCTTTTTTGTCTCTGTTGACACGGTTGCACATTTCCAAGTTACTACAGCGTGAAAACTGTGTGTTTTAAAGAAAAAAAAAAAAAAAAAACAAAAGAAAAAAAAAAGATTGTGGCCTGGTTTTGTATAAGTTTTAGGTAAAATTACAATTGATTGTTTTAGGAATCATGATTTAAAATTACTTTTTCTGCAAATCATAAAGCTATATTAAAGTGTTGAGCTTAGCCACTATGCACATTGTAATTATTCATTGTGGCTGTCCAGTTTATGATGCATTCTGGCATTTTGTTAAGCTGCTCTGACTAGCAATATATAGAGTCATTTAATGTGTTAACATTGGTTAATAAATGTATTTAAAAAAAAAAACAACCTCGCTGCAAGTGTCTGTGTTGATTTTGGCCAGTTGTCCTCACATCCTTGGGTGGGCCTGCAGGAGCCTGCTATTTTAACTTGTCCTCACCCCAAAAGACCAGGGCTGTGGACAGGGGAGCGATGCCTGAAGTAGCAGAGACCTTGCTCCTGACTCGAGGTGAGCTGGCAGGGCCATGCAAGGGCTTGAGCATTTAACATGGCTCTCAACAACAAACGTTAACCTTTTCAGCCCTCTCAGGGCCAGCAGCCTCCAAGGGTTGTGTCCGTTACGTTCTGGTTGTAATGCCAGGTCCTGCAGGATGGGTTTTGCAGACACTCTTCTCCCTGTGCTTCCTCCCACCACCAGCCTTGCTCTGCTACCTTCCTAACCTGGTCACCAACCCTCAGCCTGCACTCATTACGTATTTTATTAATAAAATAATTTTATCTGGAGGGACTGAGAGACTTTACGAATCCAGTTCCAGCCTGAACGGCAGCAGTGTTTCGCTGACGGACGCAGCCCTGAGCAGCAGTTTCTCTCACTTATTTTTCAAAATCAGGACTTGCTGCCATTGAGGTGCCGGAGGAAGCTGAAGGCCGATGCTGGTGCTGCTGCCCGTGGGGCATGTCCCACGACCAACCCAAGAGAAAGGGCATTTAGGGACAAGCCACAAGCAGGATGGGTTGTCCTGGAGCCCCATCGTGGCTTAAGGGCCGCAGAAGAGACACTGAGGGGAGTAAGACCTGGAAAGACTTGCTAGTCCTGGGGTGGAGGGGTAAAAAAAATTATATTTAAAATATTTTAAGACCTCTCAAAAGGCTCTTTTATTATTTTCCCATCCAAACTTTTCTGTTCTTTCACGAGTCATAGCGTTCTGTCCAAGAGTGCAGATTTTATTCATTTATCTTGATGAAACTGAATCAAATACAAATAGCCAGCATAGCACACAAACGGCAAGTGAATCACTCATGCTGACTCAAGCCAGAAAAGCAGGTTAGGAAGCAGGAGTGTCCCCCTCGGGCTCTCTTTCCCAGGCTGTCTCCCCATTCTGTGGCTGTGGTCAGCCTCCAAGCTGACCCCGCACCCCACTGGCAGGAATCCCCAGTGGAAATGCTCCCCCCCCACGCCCTCCTCGGGGGCATTTGCCAGTTCAGGTGTCACCAGTGGGGCTGGTATTGGGACCAAACAGGTTAAATGCTTTGGAAGTGCCACAGCAGCTTCCCAACCCCACTGCTTAACACAGATCCTCTGTGACCTGCTGACACAATCACAGGTCCCAGGCGGAGCCCTCTCACTGCTACCCCTGCAAAGCAGAGGAGATTTGTCCCTGCACTGCCCCAAATCTGCAAATTTCTTTCCTCCAGAAATCTTGGGAGGAGCAGGGGTTCCTCTGAGCTGCTGCATCTTCACAACTGCAGACAGGGCTATAGCTTAGTGCTCCTAGAGCATGTCTCACCGGCACTATTTGTCTTTTAATTGTTGGCATTCCATAATTTTTATCATTATTACAGTTGTTGCTATTGCTAACATCATCATTATTACTGTTGTTATCATCATTTTAGCCCTGGCTATTACTTTATTTTAAGGAGGAGCAGCGGTTTCTGCCTCCTGCTTCCTTTAGGTGGAGTGAGCTGCCCGGCGCAGGGCTCCTTTCCCTTTCCAGAGCTTAAATGACCAAGTATGTGAAATATGTTTGGGATTTGTTACCGGTAGTTAGGGGCTACCCAGCCAATTTTAGCCTCGCTGAGTGAGGGCACATATGTGATCTGTGCGCATGCTTCGCTAAATCAAGCTGAGGAGGGTATCAAAGCCAGAAGGGCCCTTCCTGCATTGTTTGGTGTTAAGGAAACTCAATTGCAAGTGGAACAGTCCATCCATTTGTAAGAATAATGGAGCAGTTTTGTTTTAAGTAGCAGATGTTTACAGATAATGTAAAAGGGAAAAAACCAACTACTTTGGAAGTTCCAAAACCTTGAAAAAAAAATAATATTTTACCTTATTAAAACCTATTTCCAGATGTCAAAGGCTCAGAAGTACGTTAGACTCTGAATAAAAGAGTCTCTTTAAAAAGAAATGCTGGGTTGCTAAAGGTTCAAAATTGTAAATTCAGAAAAAGAAAGAGAACTCAGAGAAAATTAACTCTAAATTGCCCCTCCTGCTCCTCATGAGGGGCCTGCCTCAGGACCTCTCCAGCCCCACCGCCGGGAGCTGGTAGTGAAGTGCAGAAGGATGCCTTCAGGCAAGGCAAAGAGCGATGGAGGGGCTGAAATTAAATACTGTGTCTGTTTTGCTGGTAATTTTTACGTAGATGGGGACTAACAGTTGGAGATAATACAGAAGAAAGGCCAAGAAAGTGAGAATGGGCCATGCTAAAAGGCAAAATGATGTGTTTGTTTACAAAGTCACCAGCTAGCTTCTGTTAACTCCCTGGAAATGAGAACTAAGCTGGTGTAAAGCTTCAATGGAAATAGGATTTGCCCCAGAGAGGTACCTAAAAATAAACTTAAGAGGTTCGGCAGGGAGAATACACTGTGAAGCTGGTTATATGAAATGCTTTACTAGTGTTTGGAAGAGGATTTCTGCAGCAGAAAATAATGTTTATTAATGAATCTGGAGCACTATTTTCTTTTTAACTACTTTGTTAAGGGGAAAACGATGTTTTGCAGCCTGACACTGCAGGTGCTCAGGACCCGGCTTGCTGACATGTGAGGTCTCTGCCTTTCCTCCATGCTTGCTCCCATGGGAAGAGTGTGTTGGAGCCAGCTCTGCACATGCTGAGCCATGATCCCGCCATGCTTGGCCACAGCAATATGCTTTCACCCCTTGTAGCAAGGCCTTCAAGGTGACAAATGGCTTCATTAAAAGCAAAAAGGGAATCAGTGCCTTGCACATAGCGGCTGTCAAAGCCCCTGCTGTCAGGAAAGAGGGTTTTGCCTGGTGTGGGCCACCCTGTTACGAAGAAGCAGAGCCATTTCCACCTGACAGAGCTGTGCGGGTCTGGCCTGCTCTCAGGAGGGAGCAAAACAAGGCGTCCAAACTCCAGTGGCACAGGCAGGGAGCTCCTCTGCCACTTGTGCAGCAGCTCAGCCCCCACCAAGGAGCAATGCTGGCTCCTTCCTGAAGAAAAAAGCACAGCCAGAAACTCTGCCACGCATGGCTTACGCACTAGTGAGAGAATTTCTTTGGCTGACACAACACTTGACTGAGTGACAGAGCCTTTCGCCGTCCTTTCACAACTCTGCGAAGACCATGAATGCCAGAAAGCCTTTTACTTTTCCCCCGAAGAAATGGAAGACTTGCAACTCAGTAATGCAATCACTTGTTATTTTTTCCGGCGGATGCTGGAGCCAGCAGCATTTAAACTCTGGGCTCCCAGCAGTGAGAGAGCTGCTCCGTGCTAACCGAGCTCCTGGGAGTCGTGCTGGATGATGAGCTGGAGTTCAGGACTGCGCACCCCTCCGCAGTGGCAGCATGCCTGCCGCGTCTCTCGGCAATGTTTGGACGCGTGCAACACTGTGCTTGCAAAAGAATACCCCAAGCTTTGGACTTTCACTCCAGTTGGTGGGGTGACACTGCGGTTTTGGGGCCAGGAGGGGGAGCAGAAGGCAGCTTACACAGCTGGTCCCTGCTATGGGACACTGAATATGTCCTGCAGTGTCACACCAAGGAGATAGTTCTGCCGCCAACTCCAGCCAAGAAAGCTCTGAGGCACCTCATGCTTGGCAGAGTGCAGGAGCCTCCTCTCAAGAGCTATTAACAATAGTAAGCATCAACTGCTGCAGAAAAGGCCCGCAGGGAAGGAGCAGCCAGGAATTTGAGTTTAAGAGCTACAAGCCTCCCTGAACTCCTCCCCAGCCTGACACAGCCCAACCTGCCACCCTTTTGCCCTTGCCCTTGCCCTGGCCCAGCCTGCGCCTGAAGCACGCCCTCCCTTCCCAACAGCATGGCACAGCTGCCGACTTGGAAGTCCCAGGATCAACTGAGGAGCTACATCTGCCTGTGCCTTGGAAATAGCGAGTGTCACCTCCCCCTTGCCCCAAAACCCTTCTCACCACCTTTGACTGATGGGCCTTAGGGAAAGCTTCACTGTGGTACCCACACAGACAGCCCCATGACACCCCCGCAGGGTAAGCTCCATCTCCTGGGAGGGGGTTCTTCCCAGCACAACACACATGCCCAAAGCCTTTTTTTTTTTTCAGGAAAAGGCTTTTGATGGATACACTCTCTACAGAATTAGCTGCAGAGATATAATGTAGTTACAGGCTTTTTTGGTAACAGCTTGTTCAGAATTTGTCAACTCTTCACCTAATCTTGATCTCTGGTCAGGACCTCCCTGGGCAGAGGGAGTGTTCCCATCTCTCCTACCTACTTCTAACACCATTTGGTGCAGTAAAGCGTTGTCTAGAGTCTACTGTCCTGCAACAGCCCTTGGTTTAAAAAAAAAAGGCTAAATTTTTATTTAGAAACTTGTTTCTCTATGTTAGTGCTCAGCACCTCAGGGCAGAACTTATGGTGGTCTGACATCCTCCAGTTTGTTGGCTGGTTGAGTATCGAAGCCTTGAGAGCTCCTGGAGCTTGGAGAAGCTTTGCTAAAAGGCAGCTGCTACAGCTGAAATTCAAAGCAATGTGTTAGCAGCATTTGTCAGAGGAATAAGCAGAAGAGCAATAGAAGGAGGGAGAGGAGGAAGAGAAGCAGGAAGATGAGGGCCATTTTCATTTGCTCATTCAGAAGCTGCAGGAGGAAGACAGGGTGGCAATTTGGTATGTGGATGAAGTCTCTCCTTTTGTATGTTGGTACCACAGATCTTTTTAACAAAGTCACTTTAAGACATGATGGCAGTCTCCAGGGACTCTGCTTGTGTAGGACGTGTGGCTCAGCTATAGGATTAGAGGCACCCATGAGGATATTCCTGAGCATCTTTTCCATGGGCCAACGCTATAATCTTTATGAACATGACTTCACTAGGTTGACTGGATAAAAGAAGTGCAGAACTGGACCCAAAGGAGTAACCACGGTACTGGCAGTAGGGGAGGGATTTTTTTTTGGTTTTTTGCTTTGACTTCTATTGTCATTAAAAAATACTGTCAATGGAAAAATAAAGTAATTTTTCTTAGCAACCTTTTAATCCATTGTTCAGTTGGCTTGATCTGTGTCCAGAACAGGAATGCTCCTGTGCAAAGGCACTCACAAAGGGCAGGGGAAGTTCTCCAAAGGCTTTTTGCGGCGCAAACAGTGCCCTGAAGGCAAGTGCAGCCACATTTCTTACCAATTACTGAACTCAAGTTCATCACACAATCACATCCCTCTGACCTCAAGGGTGATGTGCAACTCTATCAGTGCCACAGAGCAGGGCTCCTCACCTCACTCATTCCTCATGGGGCACGCAAGGATCAGGGTGCTCCTCCAGCCTGGCCTTCCCCCATGAGCTGGGGTGCGGGGTATCAGCCGAGCAGGACTGATCGTGCCCAACTTCAGAAGAGCCCTCTGAGATACTTCTGTACTTTCTAATGGAACCATATGGGCACGGTGAGAGAGCTGTGTAACTCCTGCTGCTGTTTAAGGACCTCAATGAAAATGCTGTCTGAGAAGCAGGCAATCCATATACAAAACCAAAGTGAAATGTTGGTTCAAGGATGACTTCTTTTGGTTTTGATTTTTCTAAAGAGTTTGACTTGAAGTGCAAGTGCTCCCAATGTCTTCTCATTATTATTCTTCCTGTGGCTCAGCATTTCCAAATCAAAATTGGATAAGTAGAACAAATATATCTTACCTAAAATTAAGTCAAATTGCCAATGAGACCAACTGTAACCTGCATTTCTGGTTGCTTTCTCTGACACACTTCGTCACATCTTGCACTGACACATTGCACCTGACTTTGTCTCTCTCCTGCTCTGGCTTCACTGTGCTGCAGAAATGAACGGTGCTGTTGGTCACAAGCAAAGCACGGTGGAAGCGCACGTGTCACCGTGCACGCACAGACACACAGTTTTCACAGTGTGGCTCCAGCCCTGTTACGCCATCCACTGGAAACGGGAGCATTTTAACCAAGGTTTTAATTGAAGAAAATCTGGGTTTTGTAAGAAAATTTTCAAAACGGAGTGATCTCTAGTAGTCATTTCATTTTGGCTTAAAACTGCCAAAGTTCTGGTTAAAAGCCTCTGGTTAAAGGTCAGGTTAAAAGCCTCTTGTTCTGTTACAAGGTTTGCCCCGAGATGAAAAAATACTTCCATCCCTCCTTGAACAAAAATCTTTATAGCTGAGAGCACGCTTCATTGCTTTTTTCCTTCTCCTTACTAACCAAAAGCTTGAAGAGGAGGGAAGGGAAGAACTTAAACGTTCCTCACTCAGTTTTTGCTGGCCCTACACTCTGGACTGGCAGGGTGGGCTGTGGGTTTCCACCACCATGGGTGTCCAGTGCCTGTCTCTGCAACACCCTGAAGATGGGCTGTGTGTCTCCATCACTGTTCCCTGCAGGCAGCTGACCTGGGCTGAGCCGCTGTGGCCGCAGCAAGGTCATGCAGGGGATGTGCACAGCTGTGGGACCTTGCAAACGCAAACGAGTGTGTATCCTCACCCCACGTGCTCTATGTGTGGTGGACAGAGAAGGGGGCACACAAAAAAAATCTTCCTCTGGATTTCAGGAGAGTATCCGAAGCCAAATGTTTGTGAGATGCATCCTAGAATGTTAATGAGCGCTGCACATGTGTCTGCAATGGAAAGTTTCATTCCTCTGTACCTCCTTGGCCACTCATTTCCTTTGGGCAGTTGTTGACCCAAATTCTTGTCTTCCTCTGTTCAGTGAATGCTGGCCATGCCATACTCCCCTCCCAGCCTTGCCTCATGGAAACATTATTCTCTTCTTGCACGCAGCTGCTTATCTTACCTTGTCTTCTCTCAGCACTTCCCCGCTTCAGTCCTGCCCTCTCCCTGATATGGACTTGTGGTTTTTTTTTTTAGTTTCCAGAACCTTTCAGGTTGGGATGACCTCTGTCCTTGTCTTGCACCACATCTGCCCTCCTACCTCCATGAATTACCCCTTTCAGGTCTTACCCCAAAGCCCCCTGGATGATTTCCAAGCCTCCAGACTGAATGTGGGGCTAAGAGTAGCAGGATGGTGTCTCCCAGCACCAGGAGCTCCCCGATTTGAAATGGGCTCACCTAAGTGAGAAAATTAAAGATTTAAATGTAGCACCTAAAATTAGGTGCCTGATGCCACTGAGTTAGAGAGTCTCCATTGCTTGACCCTTGTCTCCATATGCACAATCTTCTCTTTTCTGGCCTTACCTCCCTTCTACACCAAATGTTCTTCCTAAACTTCCCTTTCATGTATGGCTTCCTCCACTGGTGACCTCTTCAAGTGGCTCACTACATTTGGAGGCCCTTTCCTGTCACAATTCTTCCACCAGCTTCATTCCCTCCTTCAGACCCCTCCACAGGACACTCCCCTGTGTGAAGGCTCTCAATGTCAATCTACCAAAGCACAAAATTAAATCAAGATCAACTTTGTGCCTTTAGGGTCAGCCCATTTACTGGCCATAGCTGTATAATATTTTGGAATCATATTTTTAACTTATTATTAGATGTGTTGTGGGATCCCTGGGGTAGAGACTTTTTTTCTCCCTGTGTGGATCATACAGGATACAATAGTGCCTTGGCTTTGAAGAAAGACCAGCAAGAAGATGAGTAAGAAGGGTAAGAGCAATCATGGTACTGATTTGATTGCCATGATGCAGTACCGCCTGCTTAGGGAGCTATGGTTGATCTTAAACGCCCTGCAGTTTCCAGCAACAGGATGCACGCTAAAAATATATGGAAAAAAGCTGGTGTTGGCTTGCTGGGTAATAAAGGGAGAACCACTGTTTCAATGATGTTGACCTCAGTGAGGTACAACACAAATGAGGCAAGTCTTCGGAGGATTTCTGGACCAGCTTTAAGGTGATACCCCTCAAAGGAGACCAGAAAAGCGCTGGAAAGGAAAGCCTTTTATGCATCATGGTAAGGTGAGTGAGAGAGGAAGGTGGGCTGCCAAATGAAGCACTCCCAATAATGAAAAATAACTCAGGTTGAACTTTTATATTTTATCTCCAAATGAAATTAATTTCCACTTTCAGAATGTAGAATCTGGTTACCTTTATTCCTCTTCACATCTCAGCCATTTTTAAGCAAAAAAGTTCTGCTAAAACAAAGGAACAAAAAAATCACAGTCAGGGTTGGCTCTTACCCTGGGGACAGTGGGGTCCATCCCCACTGGGATGACCTTCCTGGGCTTTACCTCTCCCCACACTGCCCATCCAGCCGTGCCCATGCCAGCACCCAGCCTAGGACCCCCAAACCACTTGCACACCCCTCGCAGAAGAAACAGCAGGGATTTGTACCCCAAAGGCTGCAGAGAAGGGTCTGCGACTGCTTGGGCTGATGGCAAAAAGCTGAGTTGGAGGAAGTCGGACGTTCTCCCAAACCTGGCTCTCCTCTGATTTCACTCTCAAGGTGACTGGCAAGAATTCGTTGTTTATCTCTGTGCATTCCTCCCTCCTTGCGTTAGATGATAATGGTGCATAAAGCAAATTATTGTGTTGAAAAAACCAAAGAAGTCACAATGTCTTTTATCAAGCTTTTTTCTAATTCTTACCTTGTTAGTATAAACTGGATAATGAATAAATTATACTGTTCTTATTGTGCACGAAATGAATCTTCTAACCCTACTACAAATATTTTGTGGTTGAGATCCCCCATCAGTTTTTCAGTGTTACAGCCACCATTTGCCAAAATTATTTCAAAAATACGTACGTATTTTCACCTTTTAAAAGTCCTCATCACCTTTAGCATAAAACATAAAACCCCTTCCTTTTCTAAAGAAAATTATTTGTAAAATTGAATCAGAAACAACTGTGGTTCTGCCAACCTCTTCCTTCTGCCACCCCTAACTTGCCCTCTCCCTCCCACAGTTACTGTGCTACATTCTCTGCTCTGCAAAATTGTGGGTCCTCTACCGTGCACTCACCTCTTGTAATGAGCAACCTGAAATTCAAGCCATTGGAGACAGGATTTTACACCTTGAACTTCTTGGACAGGCTACCAGACATGAGGACTCAGAATTTCACCCTTTGGAAAATCAGAGCTAAGTCCAAACGTCTTCCTGGGGAGGCTGCTACTCAGCGGCTGGCAGCCAGCTCCGAAATCACAGTATTTTTGGAAAAGGCCAATGGAAATAGGCAGATCACATTTCCTAGAGGCTTTATGCGGTCGTCCAAGTCTTCTGAATTGATATGGAAGTTCAAGTCCCACATGTGCGACCAAGCGATTACCCATATATTTCCACTGGCAGAAAGCTCCAGCAGAGACATAACACCTGGATCGATAACGTCAGCGACTGATCAGCAATATGCCGGTAGCAAGACCTTGCAACAAAAGTGATAAGTGACAAATTTGAGGAGTTTTACAGTACTAATGCTTGTTATTGCTTCTCACAAAATGTTACCAAGCTTACAATAATCTTTACACTTTCAGCAAAAATGTGAACAGTATATTTGAATATATTAAAAAGAATTAAAAAAACATTTCACAAAAAACATTTGTTGCCATATGAAAGTCTTTCAGCAATAAATGCCCACACCAGTATTTAAACATTGTTAAAAGTATAATGATTTGTACTAATAAATTATGCAACAAGAGAGGTAAACAAAATAAAATTACAGTATAGCTCTCCATGTTCCTCCACTGCGTGTCCGCAGCTCTTGGAAGCTCCATTTTAGATGACTAATTAAGAAACCGATATTTTCAGAGCAACAAAAATAAAAGCTTTTATTTGTTCATTTGAATATAAAACAGGCGTTATCACAGATGTACAAAGCGTACTGGTGGTTTAACATACAAGAAGGTTGCTGTCCTTTGCACATAAAAATTTTTGTTTGAAACTGTGATTGGCTGAGTTACATGAATTTCTCTAACCAGTCACCACACTCTATGAAATAACGCTGCTAACATTCAACTGATAAAAGGGACAGTCTTCCCTTGGGTAAAGTGTCAAGCAGGATTAAATATATATAATAAACAAGCACCATGAGGAATCTGCTCCTGTTTGATTAGTTTTGTGTTTAAATGTTCATTGTGTACCCTCTCTTTTTGTGCATGTGCATCAAGTTGATTACATGGTTTTGTCTGACTCCAAAAGCACAAGGTCACAAGACAAACATTTTATACATTCTCATGAATGGTTTATCTACAGTACAGTTTCTAATACAGAACAATCCTTCTTTATTGCTCAGTCTGATGGTGCTTATAATGTTTCCTTCCTTTTGCTTGCACAACAAAACCAGAAACTCAGTTTATCATTTCTCTTAACTCAGGATTTAACAACCACGGATGACAGGTTGCAGAAGAGAGCTGTTATTAACTGCGTTTCACAACTGCATTGCAGTTCTCTTACGCTCTACAAATGCTAAGTTGACTTCGTGAAGGTTAAAGTGATGCTTTAAACGACAGCAAGATTTGTTTTGCAGTACTGAGATCAGCGATAGCAGGACTTCACAAGTTAGTTCACACACTGCAATTATGTTTGTAATCAGTCAACATCTTGTCTGAAACCTTACAACAACTTGCCATTAAGAACAGATTTTATTCTTTTTAGGGAGCAGAAAATGAATTTGACAAAATATAGGATTGGTCTGCAGAGCATGAACAGGGCTATTCACAGGACAGTGAAGGCGGAAAGGATGGTCTGAAAGAAAACGCGTCTGACGTGGCAAGATGCTCTGTACTGTACATGCAGACTAAAACGTCCCTACCTCTTAAAAAGATTTTAAACACCCAGCATCATCGAGACTCCCTTATACGTGATATAAACATGATTACATTTGCCCTGCAACAATCTTAGTCATGCATATCCGGTAATGAGAGCCAGCACATGAACGTCATTTGGGACAATAAGAAAAGCATTCTTGGACTGCAGCTGGTAAATCCCACTCTTGTTCACAAACAGGTCAATTCAGTTACAACCACGTGAAGGAAGGGGGAGGTTTTAAAAAAAGGGGCACGGGGTGCAGGGAAGAAAACAGAACTGGGGAATCAAACCTCTCTTTTATCCAAAGGTAGTAAAATGAAGGCAGCTGTGATGCATGTTCTACTCGTCTCCCGTGACGGCCTCAGCTGGGAGACCGCGGGACTCCTCCGTTCTTTAAACAGGCAGATCGGTTCCTCTGATGTTTTAATGCATTTAGGGACTAGTTAGCAGATGCACGATTCCTGCCAGATCGGTTGCAGTGACTGTACGCTCCTCTCTGTTAAGGAATAAATTAAAGACCACCGAAACAATCGTTTCCTGTAAATGTAAACTGGGTGCATTGGCCACAGAGCTACGTGTCCTAGCTGAGAGGCAAATTGATAACTCTGTGCAAATAACCCCAAAACTTTTCCTTATAGCAATAAAAACACCAACTAAAACAATGAAAAAAAATTGTGCAACAAAGTTCTGCAGCTAGACAACAGTGCTATTCCTCAACCTGCCTTTTCTAAGTCTAACAAGTGTATGCACATGCCAGCACGAATATTTATTGTTGCCTCCATGGCAAAGAAAAGAAAATTATTGTAGTGCATTTTTAGTCTTAAATTCATTCACTGCCTTAAAGGCAGCAATAATTCCACTTGCTGGTATCTAGAGGATTCTTTTTTGACAGGGATACTTAGCAATCCAGGATTGCTTTTTTTTTTTTCCAAAAATTTGTGAGTTACATTTGATTATCTACAGTGGGAGACACCATGCAAGTGACAAGTACTGCATTTTAAACTTTAAAATCTTTTGTCATTAGTGAATTTATATTTCATATATATATATTTGATGTGATACTATCCACTCAAGATAATACAACACTTTGTTTTTATATTAGCAAACATTTCAAGAGTTTAATATTCTTGAATGTTTTTTCTCTTTTATACTTCTAAAGAGATCAAAATAAATTAAACGTTTTGTACATAATTACAGAAGAAGTAGTTAACTTATTTTATCTTTTTAGTTTAGTACAAAGATATTTGCAAGTTCATTGCCGAAATACACCTTATTTATAAATTTCTTCCATTCTAACGCTAACAGCAAAGGCTCTTTGGCCTCTGGGCTTTCAGCATCTCCGACAGAAAGCTGCAAGATTTCTAATTGAAAGGTGCTACTTTGGGTATTCTCCTCGTACCACTACATAGTTTCCTAAGATGTGGGATCTAAAATGGCTTAAGTTAGTAATGAATCTGTATTCATCAGCTTTTTATGACATATTAAAACAAATGAAGAAAACAATTATTTGTATTAGTATGCAAATTGTTTTAAAAGAATCCATTTGGAGGGCAGAATAAAAAAAAAAATCTACTTCAGCTTACTTAATGTAAAATACAAAGCCACATTTACTCAAAAAGCAGTATTGTCCAATAAGCAAAAAAAAAAGTTTAAAATGGGCTTTTCCAACACACTGAAGGGCCTTACCCCATAGTCCTTCTTTTCTAAAATTTAGTGGTAAAAGAAAACATTTCACATTTTATTTCCTGCCAATCGTGACTGCTTTGAAAAGTCGTAATAGAAACAGTTCCATTCTGATGAGTGTCAGCATCTTATCTGCACACTTTTTTAGTGGACACCAAAAAATTTTATACATCTATAGTAAAGTCCATGGAAGCTTTAAGGTACAAGACTACATGTTGTAGGCCACATAGATGGGATCTAGCTGGTCTGCCAAAAATCCATCTCGTAGGTGCATACGTTGTTTCTCTCCACGGGAGTTGATAGGAATTACACCAATGTCCACAACCACCACCACCCCTACAATCAGATAGTGTTCCTCCAGGACCACATTGGTGACCAAAGGAACCAGGTCCAAAGCTTCTTGCTCTGATCCATCCAGCTCAACTACAACAACCAATAAATTTGTCCAGGTAAACACCGCACTGGAATGAAAGGAAAAATAGTATTAGTGGTGGTTTCTTTTACCCATTTTCATTCCACCTTGGTTACCTTTTATTTCAACTCTGAGGGCTCCTTCTGTGTGCTCACCACAAACTGTACATAGCAAGAGCAAACAAGTCCGCAGGCAGGGGCAGAACAGCCTCACTGGCTCTCCAATATTGCTGCAATACTACATATTGCAGTAAACTTCACAGAAACTCGAGTCTAATCCTTGTCTGTCATGTAAGAAGGTGGTAAGACAACGTGTGGTTCCCTATGAAGCCAGGGAACTGCCACAGCACTGCTGCGCTGTTCACGAAGGCATGCATGAGCGACGTGTGCACGGAGGTGCCTTCTCCAGGGTTTTTTGAAGAGCAGTCCAGAAGAGCAAACGAGGTTACAAGAGGAGGCACCAAAAGGAACAGCAGGAACACGGTCTGAGCTGAAAGACCTTTGCCTAGTGAAGGGGTGTGGAGCCTTGGGAACATTTACACGGCATACTGCAGCCTGCACGGAGGTCCCTGAGTGGCCAGGGAGGGGGCTTCCTCAGTTGCATGCTGCTAGGTGAACATGACTACATGCCTTCTGGACTGGGATGGCTGCTGTCAGGGTCAAAGCTCACCACAGAAGAGCTGAGATTCTTCTGAACCAATTGGCTTATACCAAAATAAGCAGTGTCTCCATTTATTTTATTTTGGCTGTGGTTTACTTCTGTTGGATTTAGGGGGATGGGAATTTTTACATTCCTTATTAGCAGGTGAGATGGTCAAGAGAACACCAATATACCCTCTTTATTAAAATAACTTCGTAAGACCTCAAAACTTTGGTTAAGCCCTTGAGCTCAAGCAGGTAAATTTTGGTTTCTGCTACTAAGCACCTTTTCTGGCTAAGGATAATGCATTTATCCTTCCAAATACAGAGGCTGGGAGGGTATGAAAGTCTGGTGTACGCTTCCCTCCACCCTACTCCCCACATCTCAAATGTCTCCAAAGCCTCTCAAGTCTCACAGGAGGTCTGCAGGACTGAGCTTCCACAAAGGGCGATCTCAGTCTCCCCTATTGGTGTTTAAGACACAGACAATAGTTATTTCTTCCTCTAAATTATTCTATAGGATAAATCATCATATTCTACCCATGTAGTTCATACATCAAGGCCAGTACTTTATCCTCCTTCACCTTATAACGTCAGGGGATAATTTCCCAGAACTGTCTCCAGCATAACTCTCTGAGTTAGAATATATTACGTATATAAGCCAATTTCAACAAGAGCTACTTACCCTAAGGTCAACACCTGACTGAGTCAGAAGTGTGCTGTTTTGTTCTACTAACACAATTCTGAAAATCCCTGTACTTTGGAAACATATCTTACTTTGCCGAGAAGTTAGCAATGATAATGTGCTCTATGTTGATGCTTAACAGAATAGATTTTAGGAGAAAAGTACTGACTATTAAAAAAAAAATCATTTTCAGATCCTGCCAAAGTACTACTTGACTGAATTCTTATGTGCTTATTGATCTGGAAAACTAACGAGCAGCCAAAGCAAGGCTCTGCAGGCTCCTTCTGACTTAGTACTGCTATGAAATTGATTTTCATTTGTAATCATGTTTTCACAGACATTCTAGTAAATTTTGATTGATGCTGAATATTAATGAAGTGAAGTGTCTATGTGCACAGGTGACCAATTCCAGAGACATCCTAGAACTTTTATGGATTGCTGTACAGACATCTAAATTAGTATTATATATATTTTAACAAAAAAAACTAGAGAGGTTTTACTAAAATATAAATTAGCACTTGAAACCATGCCTTATACCCACTATTAGCTGGTTACTTTGGAAAGAAATTAATGGCAAGATTTAGGAGCAGGTCCCTAAAACATGTCTTAGGAGGAGTTAGTTTGTGTGAGTTCAGAAAACTGGTTCCCAAAACCTTCACGAAGCTTCTATTAAGTCCTAGAGCCATTGACACTGCTAAGAGGGTTTCAATTTAATTTAAAACTCATTTCATATGTCATGATTCTAACTCACTGGTGACCACTGTAAGTAAAAAGAAACACTGCCCTTTATGTTCTCACCGGTTGAGATGGAGATATATTGGCCAGCATGTATCACTTAGGAATACATTAACTTTCTAGCTCTGATGAACAAAAGAAAATAAAACAAATAATTAGGGACCCAGAAACACTGCACTTTCTCAAGAAATTATGGAATCACACCCAACAGATACAATAAAGGCAATGCACTGAGCTGGGAACAGCTCCTCCTGCTGCTTCTGTCCCACCAAATGCTTCAGGAAAAGCAAGAAATTTGTTGAAACACCTCCAGAGCAAGCGGCCTGTGATGGTTCTCTTCTCCAAATATCTTGTGTAGCTTTACCTATTTGTCACCATGCAGAGAGATAAAACCACTTCTCAGCAAATTCCAGGAAGCTATGTTCTATTCCTCTTTCAAGGGTTTGAAGTTTAAATGAGTCAACAATGTGCTCTATTTAAAACACGTACAAATTAACATTCATTATTTCTCAAGATATTTTGTAGTATTAAAAACACTTTCAAAAATGCCTGGTGTAGCTACACTTTACAATGAAAACAGACTGTAACACTCTTTTGCTTGTTATGTATTGAGACACAGGAGGTCCAAAGTCAGAGCTTCTTGATTTTGTGCTAACTTTTTTAAAGATACAAGAATAATTTAAAATCACTGTTTAGATCTGACCCCCAATGACGGAAGTTGCACAGCAGGATCCCATGTCAGTCAACAAGTCATTGCTTTCCTCAATAGTGTTAAACATTACAAAATGAGCATGTTTCTTGGAAGCTGAGGCTATTTTACAACCTATCTACTGGATGCACCCAGTACCTTTTCCTGGCAGTAGGTATTGATGCAGTTAAAACCTTAATGCATCATTGTAACAGAAACAACAAAGGCCACAAGAACAGAGGCTCATGCTCCCACCCAAAGAACGGCATATATAAAGTATATATAAAAAGAAAGCTTTTTGTCAAGGGGTGTTTCACAAAGACAAGAGGAGGATCTCCAAGAGAAGCTGAAAGAGACGGTAAATGAGAAAAGTCAAGCATAGTCAGGAATAGGACTACGAATGAAAACTCCATGATGGTGGCTTGAGAGAGCTATTAGGCTGAGCACTGGCTAGGAAGAGGTTGGGAACTATTTGGGAGCAAACCAGTTGTCACTCTGAACTACTTTGTGTCCATTTTCTGAAATCTCACTCATGTGCCCTGTTCATTTATCACCCAACTACTGGGAAGTGTTAAGGCACCAAGAATTTTTTGCACATGCTTCTACCTTCATGCAGAAATTCAGTGGCTTTTTAATTCGGTCCTTCTAGCTTACCACAACCCTTCTTTAGTTGCCACTATCCCACTTGGGATTTCCATGACAATAGAAGGAAAAGGATCCTCAAAGGGCTCTCAGTGATCTTGAAGAAAGGAACATAAGTTAAGCATTTCTGGCCACTGAAACCCATGGTGACCATTTCTGCGCTGTGATATGGCTGCTTCATTCACTGCCCATGAGCTCACACTTTGAGGACACACAAATCTCTGACAAACTGAACACATCAATTTATATCTGTGGCCACCTTATAACAGAGCTGTCCCTAAATAGCTTGATCTGAAAACTTTCCATCCACTGCTGATACCAATCTGACACACCTTCAAGTAGAATTTCACAGCGTTCACACTGAATTCACACTGGTCTCTATGAGGACACAGAAGCCATGAACCTGTATAATGTCCAGCTGGCACAAGGCCATACCAGCAGTGATGATGCCAGATCCCTCCTAGAAGAAGGGGGCAATAAGGTAAAACCTCAGTTACAGTCAGTCAAGCAATTAACTGCCTTAATTTTAATAGGTATTTAAGGGCAAAGTGTTTTGACTAAAGAAACCAGTCCAGTCACCGTGCTTCATTATTAAGTTTACTGCTCCAAGCCACATTTTTGCAGGCAGGATTGGAAAGGAAAATGGAGAGTCATGTCTTATACTTGCTAAATTGCTCTGGCTGTTGGGACAGGTTTGTTCTGGTTGAAAGGAGAAGAGCTGAGTTGAGGTTATATCAAAACAAAAGAAACCTGACTCAGTTTTCTGATGCAAGAACAATGAAAAGCAATTTGTTTTCATGTTGGCCACAAGAAATAATTATTTGCTGTGTGCATTTGATGATGTGATACATTGATTAAGACAACACCATTATTAACTCATTGATTTACTGCTTCAATTGCCATTGTGACCTTGATTTGATCACTGCTTGATTTATTAATATCCAATACAAAAGTAGCAGTTTGCTCACTAATAAAGTTTGTTAGTGTGCTCATTTATTTGAAACGTTTGCTTGCTTGTTCCTTCTAATACCAACACTCCTAAAGCTTGAGCTCAGACCAGTTTGCTTTTCCTGGTTAGAATATAAATCTCAAACTCCAAGAAAAAGCCTATCTGAGAGCTGCTTGGCTCTCTCAAATTAGAAGTTTAATCCTTCACGTGTACTTAAAACCACACCAAAAAAGAAACATACTGAATGACCTCAGCAGAAAACAGTCCTTTCTGATTAAATCTGTTTGTGAAAATTTTCATCCATATTACGTATTACAGCTGGGTAATAAATCCTGTGGCCATCCTGACAGTCCATTTCCTGGATCAATTGTAATACCCAAGGAAAAACTCCAGACATTATAGATATTTCAGCTTCATATAAGGGCCCCAGTGTTATATAATCCTTACCATTCCGTGATGCTCTTGTGTGCTCTAATTACAGAGGTTTCAATATCGATTGGATGGTATCTCATCCCTCGTAACTCCATGGCTTCATCTAATGCACCCACAACATAAAGTGCATCATGGCGTTCTGATTGTGAGGAAAACAAAATTAATTCTTCTATTCTCCAGCACATTAAATTACAAAAATGTTCACGTTAATAAATAAGTAAAATAAGTATAACATTTATGAATTATCCTAGAATTTCTGAAACCCCAAAGTGATTTCTGAAGTAATGAGAATTTTCCATTACTGAAGTGCAATGCAGAGCCGGAAGCAGAAGAAAGGCAGAAACACTATTCCCATTTGAAGCAGAGAAAGGCAGCAGTCTGTATCCAAAGACAGTAGCATAAATTCCTGTTTTTATCCCAGGTGGATGCAGAATAGACTCATACTTTTTTTAAGGCTCCCTAATAGACAATATGTTCCTTGTTTCTCTGTCTTTCTTTTGAAAGAGAAAGGATGGATTTGACCCTAACAATACGGATTATGTTCTTCCAGTGCCTTAGAGACAGTCAGTACTGATGCTTAAGGTGCATTACAAAGGTGTTTACCAATAAGCTAGAATACGTGCTATGCGCCAGATAGGAAATTGCTCATTCAGACAAATGCAAGCTCTGGAGTGTAATGCTCTTACAGTACAAATTTTTACTGACTAAAGAAATAAATGAGGCTGAAACGACACTTTAAAAAAGATATTAGGCTGATAATAAACAACTGCATATTATCCATAGAAAAATAATATTTGCTAATAGACTTCAAAGCAGATAACTGGCCCTTTTACATTAATTTAGATAGTTGCAGGGTGGTAATGTAACGGCAATATAACCTCTACCAGTAATAAAGGGCAGAGCACTTTCTGCACTGGGAGCTAAAAGTGGGAGGAGAACGGAGACTTAGCAAGTCTTTGCCAGGAGAGGATTTAAGCCATTTGGATGCTTAAGTTGCAATATCCTCAGAGAACCCTGAATTTTCCCAAGGCTGTGCTATCACTATGAAATGAAAAA
The DNA here is from genome assembly GCA_033124195.1 of Coracias cyanogaster. Classification (NCBI taxonomy): domain Eukaryota; kingdom Metazoa; phylum Chordata; class Aves; order Coraciiformes; family Coraciidae; genus Coracias; species Coracias cyanogaster. The sequence goes on from JAVSBS010017161.1 coordinate 33,654, forward strand.
AGCCTGAGCAACCAAAAGTAAATCTCCTCGGGAAGATGCTAACATAAAGGACATGGGCAGCAGTCGTAATCCACAGTGATTACTAAAATGCTTCCAGATTTGATGAATTCACTCTTGGGCTGAACAGCAGCTATTCTAATTGCACTGACACCAGAGCCCTGGGATCACTCCTGGAGGTGCTCCCAGCATTCCTACAAACCATACTTTGCCAGCAGCCTCGACTGCCACCTCAGCCAGCTGCCGCTTGTGGCACTATGGTCTGCAAAAATCACAGGAAAGCAACGTCTTCCCAAGCAGAGACTTGGCGTGCCTGGCAGTGCTGGTGTGCTTGCATGTGTACACAAGAGAAGGAACACCGTAAGAACAAGTAACAAAATCCTGTTCCAACAGAAACCCAAACAGCCCACAGCTTCTCCTGTAGACTACTGCTTGTACTACACTGCAGTGAACGTTCCTGCAGGTTTAAAGATAGGGAATATGAGAAATGGACTGCTTCTGTAAACAAGTTTATAGCAGAGGAATTATCACAGAAGGTAGGTGTCAGAAGGGGGACAGGGCTCGGGCTCATGAGGCTTTTTCTATTTGCACAGATGCATTCCTGTGGATACAACTGCGAGAGCAAACAGTGGCATTCTAAGGTGCATTAAAGCACTTGGCACACTAAGAGTATCAAAAAGTCACTGGTGGAGGGTATTTAGAGCACCTGAGGTGCAGCACAGGAAAAGTAACTGTTTCAAGCAGGGAACTCTTGCTCTCATGTTTTATTTTCTGATTATTTTAACCAAGGCTTTTTTGCAGTTCTACAGGTTTCACAGCCTGAGCATGTTGCATAGCACAGGCCAAAAGACATGGTGTCAGACTCAAAATCATCCAAATTATGTGCTAGATGATGAGAAACCTCTTACCTCCGTTTGCATCTGTGAGTTCTGTTCTTCTCAGGAACCCCAGATAGCCGGTTCGAGCCCAAATAGTCTGTGTGTCTCCAAAGCTGAGTCTTGAATTAAAATGATCTGATTGCAAAGATTCATCTCCATAGATGGTAAAATACCCACTGGCATTGTGAGTGCTGTGAACCCATATCTAAGTTAAAAGCAATTATACTGGTATTAATTAAAGTAGCTTTCCAGAATGAAGCATTATTGCAAGTTCTTGATGCAATTATTTTTAGTAATAGCTAGATAATACTATAATGCCTTTTAACACTGTTTCTGAACCCATAACTGACCCAGTTTTAGGCACAGACAACCCAATCTAACCTTGCTGAAGTCAGAGTTCGGGTCTGAGCTGTGCCTGGGGAAGAGGGACAGCAGACTCATGGCTGCAGGGGCACCTGCCTTGCAGCCCTCTGGATCCAGGTTAGCCAAAAACCTGCGCAGCCTCCTTGAACAGCTCAGCTAGCTCTGAGGTCTGCTTGGTTATGGCCATTTTCTGAAGAGCCTATAGACCACAGTGCTCTTTCCATAGTCCCCTGCTCCCGGATCAGTGTATTTACTCCAGAAGGGCAGCCTCCATGAACACCAGACAGAAAGATTGTTTTACAGGGTGAGGCCCAGGACCTTCACCTATGGAGAAGGACTCATTTCATCTAGTTCACAGCAACATGGAAATTTTTCGATTTCATAGTAATGAAATCTTAACAGATGAATCTCACAAATTAGATTGTATATTTAATTATGACTAAACAAATTCTTCATTAGCTCTTTAATTGCTAGTAACACATTTTGTCTCTCTAGAAACATAAAATAAATTGGAAAAACATATAGCCTTACTCAGATCAGCTAATAAGAGTACTTCAGTACGTTGAAGCACGATGATTATAAAGAGAATAGCACTAGAAAACCGTCTAGCTGAAATTAGACTCATCAATAAACTTACTTTTTCATGTAAGTTTCCATTAGAATTAGTGAAGCACCAAGTAGAAAAGTTAGAAAAAGCAGATTTTTTCCATTTTTTAACAAACTTGTGCTATTATTAGTATTTATCAAGTAGGTTACTAGCAATTTCAATGACACAAGTATCATTCTTCACACTTTATAAAGATCTGCAGAAGTCACAATTTTCTTAACCAGGCATTTGATAAGATGTATTATAAGAAACCGTTGGCATACACGATGATAACTCTATCTCTGCAACTTAGTTCGAAGCATATAAAGGTTAAGTTTTCATGACTCACCTCACCAAGATGAGAATCTCCTAAGGGTCCCTTTGTTTCTGGATTAGCAATAATGATACGTACTCCTGGGAGGATCTATTGAAAGAAAACATGAGGCAGTAAGAAAGCAGATACTGGCTTATGCAATCATATGCTGACTCTTTGTCCCCAAAAAACCTTCATTAGAAACTGGAAGAAAGCCTTAAAAATTTAAAGTAGACCTGTAACATAAAAAAATTAAAGTAGTCCGCAAGTGTAATAAATTCTGAGATATCTGGGAAATGCTACAAAACCTCTTCTCATCTGAAAACTGTTCCGTCATTAAAATCTCCCCAGAAACCAAATGTTCACCTAGAACACAAAAATTCTACCACATGGCTCAAGTCTATCTGAGAGCACATACTAGAACAAAAAACCAAACAGCCACGCAAGCCACATGAAACTTTGGCCCTATCACAAAAGGAAAGCCAGAGGCACCATGCAATCTCCCTAGAAGGCCCTGCCAGTGACTTCATGCAATGGACATTCAACCACTACAGAAGTGGGCAGATGTCAAACCCTAAAATAGAAAAAGAAGTATCTTCTGACCATGAGTGTTTGCAAAGCTATGGTTACAAAGCGTTAGATGAGCATCCATAGTGTCAAGGGCAGTCAGAAAGCAGGCAGTGCCTTGGTGGCACAGTGCAGCAGTGATGGCAAATCTCCTTTCTCCCCAAGGTAGATCACGCTTAGCAGGAGACCTCAGTCACAAGTGTGTGGCCAGACAGCACAGGGACACAGCTGAGAGCAGCACCCATAATTCTGCATGCTGGTCCTGTGTCCTCAGCCTGTCTCCACAGCAATGCCACCATCCAGGGACGGTCCCTCTGCAGCTGACCAGTGGCCTATGAGTACTGTGTTGGTAATCTCAGATCAGTTCTCAGTGGAGGTGTGTCTACATCCATCAAACTGCCTTTGCTAGTGGCACATTTGTTGGCTGTTTCAAGAGTGAGATAAGGAGGATGAAATACCTTCTTTTTACATAAAAGGAGGAAAGGTTTTTTGCATAAAAGAGGAAGGTACAGCTTCTGAGACAGCAGCAATAAGTAACTGCCATCTTGCTGTAACTTCAACAGTAAAGAACAGTCTTAAGCCTGAAGAGCTTCCTCAACACTACAATCATGTAAAAATGAGATGGAAACTTACTGAAAGTATTTGTCATAAAAGGTACATTTAAATCTTCTCTCAGTACTTACTTTTCCTGACTCCATGAGGGGCAAACTATGTGGAGATCCTCTTTCGACTAAACGAACTCTGTAAAATACATGTAAAAATCATATGCATAATACATAGTTGCGTTTATTTGCTTTTCATTACCATTTATTTCTAAAAGGGCTGGCTAATGGTTGCAGAGGTTAATGTTATTTTTTGAATAGATGAAGCTTATATCCGCTAGAACATAATCAGGCCCAACAATTAATCTTAGTCAAGACTTAGGCTGGGAAAATAATGGAAAAAAGATGCGTGTGAACATTTTCCTAAATACTAAATTCTTCAAATGTAGTTGGTGCCTTTTATTTGTTTTTGATAGACTTTTGTAAATGGAATTCCATGCACAAATTTATTCAGAATGAGAGGGATCTAAAATATTGATTTCCCACAAGACCATCATAAATGCCAGGGCAGACACAAAAGCATGTGAGCTGAGTGAGCAACCACATTCCATGAGTAGCTAACAGTTAAAATCAAAGTCATATCAAAATAACTCATAACCTGGCCTCAGCTTCAAATCTGCATTTGCAATCTTTTAATTTTTATTTTATTTTCAATGGACAGTGGTTGATAAACATTTTAATATTAAAAAAAAATCTCATTTACTGAAACATGTTATTACTGCTGAGGTCAGACCCTTTCCCTGAGTGTGGCTTTCTGGTTCGCTCTATTACTTTCTTAGATAACTTGTTTTCCCACTAAAGGAATGGAAATGGCAGCTCTTCTTCAGTGATATGATGACCTGGAAGAAAATTCCTCATTTAACCTTACAAAAGTACTCAGCAGGTTAGAATGAAAGAGACTTTTAAGTCCTAAAATAGCTGATGATCTCAGCCAGTAGTGGTGAGGAAAGTGTGGTAACAGCTAGGCATTCTTGTATCCTAAATGAGATAACCTTAAAAAGTTGTAACAGCCCATGAAAACTCTAAACTTCCCACGCCTGAACATTTTTCACAATCCACTAAATCTCAACTTCTGCCAAAAGAGTTGTTCTTACATCTTTCCTCCACTCAACTCTGTGATTAGAAAGAGAAAAAAAAAAAACCAACACAAGATGCCTAAAAACCAACCCTGGAAAAGGTAAAGGTGAGACCTCAGAAGAGGGAAAGACATAGCTAGGAGTAGATGGGTGGAGAAATGGATCCGGTTAAACTGATCATGAAACTGCAGTCTGTTAGGAGCAGTCACGATAGATCTTTTTCAGACTGTTTTGAGGTCTTTTTATAGACAGAGTACTGCAGTGCTCAGTTAGGGAAAGGAGGGCTGACACACAGAGAGACCTCTGCTAGAGGTCCCTTTGGAGAGGAACAAAGCTTTGGCAAGTTCAGCCCCTAAACATAAAGGAGACGGAAAAAAATATTCTTTTTTTTTTAAAACTGTTTCTTTCCTTCAAGTCTTCCACAAAAGCTGGGATTGTCAAGGTCAAGGCAGGACTAGTGAATAGTGTTTTATCTGCGGTTTTGGGAAGTCTCTCAACCTTGATGGACAGGGCAGGGCGAAGCCCTGTGGCATTGCACAGTAGTGTGAACAGTTTCTCACACTAACAACAAGAGATACAACCGAAATACCCGGCAATTTCAGGTGGCTTTTCCAAGTCATTTTGAGGGCACGCTGGCACTGTCTGGCACAGGCACAGTTAGGCAGTTGCAGCCTGACCTGCACTCCTCCAAGGTACGTAACAGGAACCACCCTCCAACACATGTTCAACTGCAAAAAAACTCCTGGACAGAGTCTGAAGCACTAATTACTACTTCTGTGTGTTACCTTTAATGTTATACTGTCATTGTTTTACACTCTTGCTCTCATGAACCTCTGTTGTGTTACAGGTATGCAGAGGCACCCATATTTAATACATTATCTACTGAGCTTCTCACCAGCTGGAGAACAGTGAGGTTCACACAACTGGCTTCACAACACCACTGGCTTCACAGCAAAAGCAGTGAAGCTACAACATCCATCTGTTTAACCAGGGATGCAGATATGGGGAAGCAGAAACCCAAGCCACAGGAGCTTCACTATAAGGTGTACATGCAAGGCCAAATTAATGCCACTCTATGAAGTGTGTGTCTACACAAGCCACACTTACATTGCAGTTCAAATGGCAAGTCAAGTCAGAGATATTCGAGTATCCAGTAACAGCTTTAAAAATAACTCTGTGCATATGGAAACAAAATCAAATATTGCAAAAACCCAGTTGTTAATAATAGCTGTATTTCTGTCTTTTTATATGTATCATTGTTCCATAAAATCCATATTAGTGTAGAAGTAGAAGTGCCTTTGAGTTCTTCTAAACAACTGACATCTCCAAACTTTAGGTATGTATTCGCAGACAGGCTGCTGTTCTTAAAAGAACCAGTCATCACCTCAACCACTTGGTGTCTACTTTAAGTTATCTTATTTATTATTTACCAAGATTTGTCAAATAGAGAAAATCTTGAAAAAGAGACAATTAAAAAACCTCAGCCATAAGCACTGCTAAGAGTGATGGTGTAACAAAGGCCAGAAAATAATTTATTTGAATGTAAGATTGGGTTGAAAAGAATTTGATTTGCATAACTGTAGAAAAAAACCTCTGGGGCAGGAAAAGTGTGTATCAGAGCTGTCCAGCTGCTCAGAGATACTGCTGGCCTCTGTTCCCTTCCCATTATTAAGACATGCCTCAGTGAAGTGTTGCTGAACTCCAGGTCTAGCAGAAATCACATAGAAAAAAGCTATACATTCACTAGTCAATGAAGTGACTACTGGAAATGAATCAACATTCATAAATCTGACCATTTCTGTCCTCTTTGCTTTCAGCATCTGTGCTTCCCACCTTCCTCTTGTTACCACTAACGTATCCTTCCAGTTCCCATCTACACCTATTTCCTTTAATCTCATCTGATTTTTTAGCTCATGACAACCCAGAAGGTGTAATTTCTTAGTTTCCAATTCTGTTAAATTTCTCCCACTCTGTGCTTTCTGTCTCACATCCCTACAGAGTAAGCATGGCAGTGAACTAAACATAGAAACGACATTTCCTCGAGGTTTTCTGTGAGGGCTCTGTTAGTGCTCAAAAACTTCAACTCCTGCTTAAAAAGTTTCTGCTAAGCTCACAATCCATTTGGGAACATGCTGTTAAATCTCTAACAACTCTGAAATAATAAAAGATATTTTGCCACAAAGAGATTTCAGAAAAATAGAAGTAAAACATTAGAGTCTGATGTTACCGACTCCTTTGTGCATATTTAAAGTGCGTAATAGTCTTACTAACTCTACTGGGACCAGTACTGTGAATAAATTAGGGGCATTAGGCAATAATTTTAAAAATGAGTTTTACTGTGCCTCAGCATAAAATAATTCAATTGTTCCCATTCTTCCTCAAGGGATTTCTTCCACTGACAAACATAGACAGCAGACACGATTGAAAACTTCTCTTTCCCTCTCAAGTGAGCAGCATTAGTACCAAGGCTGGTCTGGTAGGCAAGGTAAAAAGGCAGAGCACAGGGCTCATCAGATCCTTGAAAAACATTGCCTGTGAATTAACCAGGTGATGCTGGCAAAGAAACCCATGGCTCCTTACACCCTTCTTAGGACAATGTTAGTAAATCTTTTCCAAATTCACAAATAATCATAAGGTACTCCCAGACAGCAGAAGTCTAGAAAGGACAGGTCCTGTTTCTCTTCAGTGCTTCAGCCATTCTTTGCTGGGAGTGAAAACAATCTCTTACAAAGTGAGCACAGAGCCCTCCTGCTGCTTTCTGCTGCCTTCGAGTCTTGCTGGGAAGGGCAGAGGACAACATGGCAGTAGAGCCAGCCTGGGCAGGTGTCAGGATCGCGACAGCAGGAAAGCTACTTTTGCACCTTCTGGTGATTTGCAGCCAAGCTGAGAGGGAAAACATAACTGAGTGACCCAGTGTAGGGCAGAGGCAGAGTTTCTCTCTCACCAAAATGTCTCACTGGAGGGCAGAGGCAGAAGATGTTTAAGATTCGTTGCACTGTTACAAAGCTATAAGCAATGATGATATGCAATGAACTTGTAGTACTTACGTAGTATAGTATAAGAAGAGTGCAGTTTTTGCAATTTTTTCATTGGTTCCTAAGAATTAGTCTTTTTTCTTAAAAAAAAGTCTCTTTACTGGAGCTGTATAGTTGAGAAAGTTGCCTATGTTTTGAAGTCTGGCTACTGGGATATAATAGGGAATGTACCTACAACATCAGTATGTGTTACACTTCCTTTGCTACATTTTAATACATTAGACAGATTTAATCTCCTTTAAATCAAACATTACAGAAAAGCAGGATTGAAATCTGACTTTAGAATGAAAGCTGGCAAGCTACAACTAACTGGGCACTGCAATCACTCTGCAGCAGAGGGGATATTGAAATACAGTAACAATGTCTTTCTGCCCAATTATTTCACATGAAATTGCAAATTTTGTTTATGCTCCTTTTTAAATCTGGTCCATTTGGTGATGAAAACTCTCCAAAATACATTCCACAGCTTGCTAGTGTTTTGCGCTAATCAGAGAGTTTGTCAGCAGAGCTATTAACTATTGCTTTGGGAATCTGCACAGGCTGGAGCGCACAGAGTGGTAACTAACCAACATTTGATGCCAAAACTAGGCAAACCTTCAAAGCCAGCTGCACTGTTGCTCTGAGAAAGACTTTGGATTCTGTGATTCTAATAGAGATGGAAAGAAGCAATGAGGTCATCCAAGTCTTGCTCCCTGCCAAAATAAGACTGTTCCCTGCAGTGCACTTTCGAGTGCTTTGTCTACTCCTGTTACAGTATTTCAAATGATGGGGCTTCTTCCACTTCCCTTCAGAGTTTATTTCTCAGCTGAATGTGTTTCATAGTCAGGAACGTTTTTACTCTGCGATGCTTGGCATGAACTGCTCTTAGCTTCCTCTTGTTATTTCTAACTAGCTCTCCATGTCCCATTCAAAGGAGTTTTTCCCACTGTCCTCTTTCTTGTTAAATATAACTCAGCTAAAGAGTTTGCCTTTTACCCTAACACTCAGCCAAACCCCAAATCTTGAACATTTTTCTTTCCTTTATAGCCATTCCCATAAGCTGAGCCATGGTAACGGCCCTCCTCCTCGCTGCGAGTGTGCCAGCACTGAAGCGCTGCACCTTCCATCATCTCAAGCTTGTATTTCCCTTTCTGCCCTCCTGACCTTTCCACCTGTCTGGAGCGGTCTGTTCTCACACCATGCCACTTTGCAGTCATGCCAGCTTGGAAGTGCAGCTTTTTGGCTTCTTTAATACTAGCTATTTCACACACTGATTTCTTTCAGTAGCTACTCTGGGATGCTGCCACTCTGGAAAATCTTCAGTAACAAAACCTAGAGGAAATCGGATTAGATGTAATCCATATATAACCTAATACATATAAAAAATACACCGTATATAAGTCTCCACCTTGCCCATAGCCTTTCCACAGAACAAAGACACAGTTGATTGTCTCTTTGGTTTCATTCCAGCCCTATTTCTGTAAGTTTTCCTTCTGATTGTCACCTTACATTAGAAGTTTGTGTTATTAAACTGGAATTAAAAAAGTGAAATACGGATAGAAGCTGCAAATGGAATCCGTTTAAAAAAAAGTTGCAGGTCAGAAAAAGAGGTTATGTTCAGTGTTTCAGGTTTTTTTTTTTTTAATGTAAATTTATTAAATATCCAAACTGAAAATGGTTTAACCACCATCAAGAGCAAAAATTCAAAAGTTAAAGTAGGAGAATTAAAGGAAAACGTTTTCCTTAAGCTGAAAACAATCTGTCAAAACTGACCCTTCTGACTTAAGTACAATGTTTTTTCCTGGTGAAAAAAGACCACCACCTAATTCGTTAGAAATGTTAATCAAAATCAAATTGTAAGGCATTTAACATCAGAGAGCACATATGCTTTTGTGTAGCTATATCCACAGCACAGTGATTTCCCAGTTCTGACTCAAATGGCTAGGAACTATCGCCATCATCAACACCTCTCAGACATATATCACTGCCTAACGTTGAGATGGTGCCTGGGTAAGACTGGGAAAGGGCTGATGAAGCCTGTTCTGATTTTCTATATTTAGAGGGAAGATGGGCCCTGCAGGTAACAGTGGGATCCTGGACTGGGGGCAGGGCTCTTTGATGCTCAAGACTTTCAGTGCATCTTTTCTTTACCCAAATAATAAAATATTTCTACATAAACTAGTCCAAAATTTACAAGTCAAGGAAGCTAATTCTACCAAAAATGTAAATAAATACATATCAAAGAACATAAGCTCTGCCTTCCAAAATGGCATACCCATTCAAATAGCCCAATCAGTAAAGCAGGAAAATGGCGTAGCTGAACACTTGGGCTGAAGGGAGAATACAGATAATGAAGAAGAGTTCCTCTGCATCATCTTGGTTTCCTCAGAGCAGTTTTCCTCTCATCACATGGCAAATTCAGATAATGGATAAATACGACTGAGATGAAAAAGGGAGTTTTGGATTGGGGCAAACTTTAGCCAACAACATGAACAACCATTAAATCTCCTATATGTCTAAGACGTATTTTAATCCTGTTAATTCAATAATCAACAACTTCAGTTAAAGAATTAGCACTAAATCTCTTCCCTTAGTGCAAAGGCTTTTCTTCACTATAAGCCTAAACTACACTTCATGTCCCAAATTCCCTGAGGTCAAAAGCAAACAGCTTCCAATCCTTCAGATGGCTGAACAAAGAAGCAGAAAAGGTTACACAAGGATTTAAGATAGTTCAGAAACTTGTAAGGGGATCAAAATGAGGTAGGAACTCTAGTTCAGGAAGGGAATATTCAAAGCTTTAAAGATTAAAAAAGTAATAGTAAATAAGACTATGAGAATAAGTAAAAAACCAAGCCATGTAGATGTCTGTTTTAAACCTTGGAGTACTTTGAAATGTTCAGCTTTCTTTATAGGTGAACTACATTATGTTTGTTTAAATTAACCTTGAACATTGTGTAAAGCACAATACACAACTATTTCCAGTGAATATAATGGACTAGGACTCTGGAGAATTGGATCTCCATTCTGGCCCTACCCCACACCTACCGTGCCCCATCAGGCCCAGCATCACCTTTCTCTGTGCTACAGATTCACATCTGCAAAAATAGGCATAATGCCTCAGCTGTTGTCTTTTCATTTAGATTACAAACCTCTCAGGACACACTGTTTATCACTAATTGTTTCTACAGCACTTTTCATAACCACAATTGTGATCGGATGCTTCCGTTTAATGCAATATGCTTTTTCTATTTAATAACCCTTTATCTTACCAGTTTCTATTGAGAAAAGGAGACTCCACACACAGAGAAAACTTTCATTATAATAAACTTGGGATCTGAAAATGTCCTCATCTAATTGAATTAGTTATTTGTAGTTACAAATGATGGAAATAATTCTAGCTTCTCCAATGCAATATTCATATTCTATATTAACACAAATGTAATCAGAGGTGGAATTTCTGAAATCAAGTAATTATCTTTCACCTGCCCCCTTATCTTGCTCCAGCCTTCAAAATTCACACCACTGGCTGACTCACTCTGCATTTTTTGGGAAGAATTTGCAGAAAGTTCTTTCTTCTTAGCAACCACCAGGGACATTCCCTGTGTATGGAAATCTTCAACACATAGAGCTATTCCTTCAGTTGAATTAAAACTGCAGATTACCACTCTTGATTAAAAGGTCAGTGGTGCCACGAGTAGCAGTGCCTTGAAGGCACTGAAAAGGGACTGTCCTTTTCACAGGAGTCTTATTGGGAACCCTGGCTGAGCTTCACAAGACTCTTCACTGAAGTAAGCTCATTCTCTGCAAACAGACACTTCCAGTATATGCAATATTAAGAAGGTTATGTGAAGCCTGAAGCAACATATGAAGAGGTACTGAAGAGTCTTTTAAGAAGATATTACATCTCTAAGTTAGTGACGGATCCTTATATAAATATAGGATACTTTTGCTGTTTTTCAGTATTCCTACAGCCAGAGACATCACTGACACAGGAGCCAAACAAGCGCCTGAGGCTAGCAAAGCTAGATTCGGTCCCAAAGGTGACAGAGCCCATTTCCAAGGGGTAACCACCAGCACAGCACCCTCTGTTTAAATTATCTGTCACAAAAAACTGTCAGCATGTAGGACAGCAAGGGCCCTGTCCTCCCACAAAGGCTGGCAAGAGAAGAGGGGAAAGGTGGGTGCTGGTCTCTTCTCACAAGTAACAAGTGATAGGACAAATTTAGTTGCACCAGGGGCAGTTTGTGCTGGACATTAGGAAACATTTTTTTACTGAAAGGGTTGTCAGGCACTGGAACAGGCTCCCCAGGGAAGCAGTTGAGTCATCATCCCTGGAGGTGTTAAAAAAGCTGTGCAGGTGTGATGCTTATGGACATGGTTTAGCAGCGGACTTGGTAGAGTAGGGTTACGGTTGGAATGGGTGACTTTAAAGGTCTTTTTCAACCTAGATGATTCCATGATTCTATGAAAGAGGGATGGAAAGCACTTAGGAAGCTCCATCTCTGTGGCTAGGTGTGCAAAAGTTACAAAGGCTCGCTCCAAATTTTACATGTATTCATCAAGTATTCTTCCTTCCAAAATAGTTGTCTTTGTTGTGAAATACACTCTAAGCTACCAGTATGGGAAAGCAGCACTTTTTCTGTACTAATGAAACAGTAAATGTACTCTATGTTGAACACTCGGCATTTTAAAAGAATCATTATTTAGTGTTCCATTAGTAAAAGGTACCACAATGAGGGAAGCAAAGCAAATGATGCTTCAGAATACACTATCTGTAAAAATCAACTGCATAATTCATTTTATCTGTAAAGAAAAAGGAAGAATGAAAATTCCATTTTGTAAAGACATTCCTGTTAGACTCATGGAAAATGCTGGGAGAGAGAAAAAAAAAGAAGTATGGCTTATAGAGGAAAAAAGGGAAGAATTTTTAATAAATCTTCCTCAGAAATGTGAGTGGCCAGTTTGCTTCATCAATTGCCAGCTTCTGTAAGAAGCATGGCTGAAAGAGATGGACCTGTAACACCAAGGAAGCACAGTACACTCTGAAATGGGAAATCTCTTTCTTTTTAACAGCATCAGACAATCTTTAGGAATAAAAATGTTGGTGTATTCTAATAAGCTGGAATGTCATTGGGAAATTCAAACCTGGTTTGCAAAACCAAACAAAAATGGAACCATTTTCCACCTAATTCTTTCACTCATGTTTGAAGAATCAAATGCAAATGGCACTTGCAAACAACTACACAAACGTACAACTGCTGTACATCTACTTTCATGGAAAGCTACAGCTTTTTGTTTTCCTTTGCCTTCATCTTCCTTGCTACATATGGCAGTAGTCTCTTTCCCCTAAGCCCTCCAGGGAAATATAACAGGAATTCCTTGATTTGCTGTTAAAATATGCTAAACCACATCCTCTTTTAAAAACCACATTTAGAGCAAACTCTTACTGTCCTGTTCCACTAAAGTCATAGTATTCCAATCCCTTGAAGACGACTTTATCAAGGAAGAAACAGACTTGTTTCAAGGGAGGAAATACTTCAAGAGCTAGGAATCTTGCCTTAGAAAGCTTAGGAATTGCTCTGTAGGGCTCCCATCCCCTAGTGTACTCTCATAGCTCAGACTGATCAGGACAGGAGGGGGTAACTTCCCGTGTCAAAGTTACTGGATGTTCCTACCTTTCTCCTGCCATGCAATAGAAGTTGCTTTACACCTGGAAATGTGAAACATCTTTCAAAGCTCTCTGGATCCTCATATGTAAACAGTGTAATCCCTTAGATGGTATTTGCTCCTCTTCAGTTTCCCAGGTTGTTAGCTTTATTCCTAATCACTGACTATCCAGCACACAGAGGTTGAACAAGTCTCTTGGTTTGTACCTGGACACAGGCAGGAACAGCAAGAGAGAACCTTTCCTCCACTCTAAACAGACTGGGACTTCTCCTCCAAGTCAGAATTGGAAGTGTTGATATGATGCTTATCAGCCCAAATTAACTATTTTTTCTGGGAGATTTGTTTCCCATAGATCAGTGCCAAGGGAATTTTTGAGACAGCAGTATTTGCATGGCAGAAGCAAAACATAACGCTACCAAAAGGCCAAGGCTGTCTTCACTACTGAGCAAAATGATGAAGAATGAGGAGGGCTCTGCCAGTACCATGACAGCTAAAACTCACTAATGAGATTCTGCAAGTTAACGGGCAAAATGCCTAAAAGCCAGAGGTTCCTACAAAGACTCCTCAAAATCCAACTGCATCGTTACTTATTGTACTCTGAACTTTGAGGGACTTAGGTTTTACTTTAAAGAATTGAAGTGCTGGGCTTGAGTTGTGGGACCCAAGTTTGAGTTGACCTGTGAATGAGTCACAACCTAGCAGAATGTTTTGTTTTTCCTATTGGCTTCATGTTCCGGAGGCAGAACCTGGCCCACCTGTGGCT
>JAVSBS010017161.1:47579-60414 GCA_033124195.1 Coracias cyanogaster
GCAGGTGATGCTGGCACCACAGTGGGCAGCGGAGGAGCTGGGCCCACGGGAACCTATGGCAGGATTGTTTGAAGGAAAACTTCTGAGGGGATGTTGCTGAGTTCAGCGTTGGCTTGTGTGATCAGGCAACTGATGGCAGCATAAAATGATGATGGCTGAAACAGCACAACAAAATTGGCATAGTTGGCAGCTCTGTCTGAAGGAAGATCCTATGAAACTGGACTAAATGAGACTGGGAACCCCCTCAAGGAGATCCTGTGTACTGCAGTCAAGGTTGTGAGAAAAGTGAGCAGAAAGAGACAAGGTGGGACCAGCTTGAGCAGAAAGCATGTGAGAGTAAGAAAGTGCCAGTGAGCAGAGATAAAGACACAAAGTGATGAAAGCGATTAAAATAGTAAATAGCACTTGTGAGTAGAAAGTGAGCAGAAAGAGACAAAATGAGCAGAAAGAAACGAGCAGAAAAGTTTAGAAAGTGTGTGTTGAAGACAAATTTGAAGAACCTCAACTTCCGTGTAATAAAAGACTGTGAATTGAATGTGTTTGTGTGAAGAAGATAGTTACGGAAATATGATGGCTGAAAGTGCCTGTGTGAAGAACTGCCTGAAAGGTTCTCCAAACTTTGGACTGAATGGTGGGGCAATGCCCATAACTTGAGTCTGGATGATGGCAGTGCTCCAGAGCTTGGATAATGGTCAGGGTAATTATTGCCCAAAAGGTTCTCCAGACTCTGGCCTGAATGGTGGGGTGATGTCTGGAACTTGGGTATGGATGATGGTAGTTATCCAGGTCTCTGGTCTGGATAATGGTGGTTCTCCAGACTCTGAGAAACTGTAAAGTTTTCCAAATCCTTGCCCTGGATGATGGTAGGGTAATTATCACCCGATAATTGTGTGTGTGTGAGGAATTGCCCGAAAAGTGGTCTGGACCCCGGTCTGAATTGCAATTATTGGCCTGTGTGATCACGCAACTGATGGCAGCATAAAATGATGATGGCTGAATCAGCACAACAAGACCTCAACTGCTCCTCCTCTCAACTGAGTTGCCTCTTCTACTGAGTTCACAGGGGTGAAAGTCTTTTCATTTTTCTATGAAAAACATGTTTCTGTGGTAACAGAAAAAAACCCCAAAACAGCTAAAGCACACACACAAACAAAAAAAGCCTGAATGATGTGTGAAACTTGGAATTGGAGCCACCTATATGAGAAGATCCTCAAACCTCAAGATCACCAAAATGACACTACTGGAGGTAGTACTTGACAATTCAGTTTGTAAGTAAGCTTATGGCATTATAAAGCACTGGTGGCTTTTTGAGGCCAATGACTTGTGAGGTCTACATTTTGAACAGTTCACCAGCTATACAGCACTTCAAACCTCAAAATACTCCACACACTTTCCCTGCTGAATCTCATTGCAAGGGAAGAAGTGGCTGGGTGCCACAGGGGGCAATAGTAGATTTTAACTACCCCTTTTGAGCCTACACAGGGTGAGTAATTGAGGACTAGGATTTACTGTAACCTGCGCAAGGCTCTGTATGCTGTAACCCATTACAAGAGCTGGAAAAAGCCCTGCTCCCAGGCACATCAGGGAGCGACCTTCCAAGTTTCTGTTTTGCTACCATTGGCAAATGGCTTTCAAGTATGATTAATCAATTAAACTTTTACAAAAGGTAACTATTTTACTGTCACTTGCCATTAGCACATCTCCCTCTGACATATCTGTCCCCACCCCCGAGTTCTCTTTTCCCTACTATGTGACCATAAAATGGTTATCCTCCACGCTGTGACTGTGCTACAGAGCACTGCTGCAGCTATAGCTTAGATAATAATTTAGCCAATGAGTTCTTTTGTCTGGTAACCCTATAATAAGAGTGTTTTTCAAGGCAGATGGAGTAGAAGTGTTTGAGAATCAGGGAAAAAACCTCCTGTGGCTTTGTTGCTTTGTATTACCCAAAACAATGTATACACAACATGGAAGCTTCAGTAAAATATGGAGGAGAAGGATAAACAATTGACAGCCAGAATAAAAAGGCTATTTTTCTTTTCCTGCAGGAAGTCTGAAATGCTGCTGAAGTGCTAGAATATATTAAAATGTAGGCAAAGCCTTAACTGATTCCTTTTGACAGAGCCTGCATTTGAGATTTGGGCTCAGCACATAAGCAATCTATAAAAATAAATCCTAAGTAACTGATTTAACGTATCTTTGAAACACTACAGGTGTTGCCTTCTTTTCTTGGGGAATGATATTCAGAATTTCCATCCTCAGAAATCACCTTTGTCAAGAAGATAATGTCTGAGGAAGTCTGAGGGAAGTTCAGATATCTCTGAATATCTTCGAAGTCCAAAACAATAATATTTAGCAGAACATACAAATGACCTCTGAAGAAGCTGTCTGCTAATGACATAAGCATATACAAGGGTCACTCCTTTTCAGGAGATACGCTAATTTGCATCACTCCGAGATGTCAGTAACCACGTAAGAAGAGAAGACACTCATCTCTACAGCTCTACAAACTGGCATCAGATAAAAATAATTGTTCTAATGATGGAGTGGGAGTATTTCAATGAGAGATTATAGATACCACAATCCACACACTGAATGTTGGCCAGACTGAAAAATTAGTAACTTGAACCCGAATACATCTTGATGCTCCTAGTCTGGCAATATTCTATACATGGGCTTGGCTCCCTCTTTGCTGCCAGCTGCCTCACCATGTCTGCGACCAAGAAATTGTCCAAGCAGCTCACCATTACACGTAGCTCAAACCACAAAAGGTTTTAATAAATTAAATTATCTATTTCTCTAACCCTACTGAAAAAACCAGAGACTTAACTAGAAGAAATTAAACAATTTAAATGATCATTTAATGCGCCTATTAATTCATGAAAGAAAATACTAGAACTTAAAGACAGGATTAGAAGGATATAAGGGGTTAGGATGCCTACATGTATGAAACTAGAGATGGCATCAAACGAATTGAGAACAGTGCTTACTAACACTGGTTGAAAGTCTTCATTCTTGCCCAGTTGGTACAAAATGTGGATATCGTTCTATAATCAGCTTAAATACGATTTGTAGTCAAAATAAGGGGAAACTATTACAAATGTGTGCAAAATGGTACCAAAATCTTCATCAACATGTGTGTAACTTGATTAGTGGCTCTCTCCTCCTAGAATTCTAAACTTCCACCGCATCAGAGCTCGTAAGTTGTCACTACCTGCCACTGAACAAGAAGACTGGTGACATTTTTACCTGCTTTTGGGGGTAGACACAGACTGAAATGAATTTGTTTCCTTTTACTTTTTTTGTCCTTTTAAAATAAACACTGATATCAAAGTAGACTTTTCCTTACCCCACTTAGGGCAGGATAGTGATTTTCATAATCTTTTTTTTTCTTTATGGTTTTGCTATAGAAGAGAATATTAGGATACATGGGGATGTTTATCTTTACAGGATTTGCAGAAAGTTTCAACTTTAGGAGACGATAAATGATATCCCTCAGCCACCACCAGATGGTTCTTTCACCTCACTAATTAAAACTTCAGAGGAAATCCTCTATATAACATTATAAATATGAAAGATAAAAAAATGCAGGAAAAAAATTTCCTATCTTAAAATGTGAGCAAAAATTCAAAGCAGTCAAAATACTGCAACAATTTATGGCATTTTATTTCTTATTCATACCAGCTCATTTTCAAATTTAAGGTAATTTCAAAATGTAAACTAGCAGGTTAAACCAGTAACATTTTTAAAACTGTTTTGAATTATTCTAAAAAAAGTATGTTTTAGAATATTTGCAAATACATTGAAACATTTGAAAATCCAGCCTGACCTCCTGAAGAACACTTTAAAAATATTTTTGCCCTGTCAATGTGAGAGGAAGATTTATTTTGGAATACATACAAGGTCTATTCTCAGTTTTATGAAGTGGCTTGTTTTGCCAATAAATACTTTTTCTAACAAGAAGTAACCTGCTGTTAAGGATGAGGACACTGTGAAATTTTTATGCTATATCAGAGATGATGTTTTTTTTACTGGACTTTCTTGATTTTGTAAACACATGTACACATTATTTTAGAACATCCTGGACAAAAGGGATGCTTGGGCTTTAAATTTACATCTTTACTGCTACAAAAGGATGTAAGTGTTATATAAGCGTTATCTTTCCAGTATATGTTTTGGTATGATAAGAAAAGGGGTTCTTTCTTTTTAATCTTCTCTGCCTTTAATGTATTTAGGTATCTTGTGCTTAACCACGTGAAAAGCTTTCTGAGAACACGACTGGGCTAAAACGAAGGTGAAGTGATCTGAAAAACAGCAGTTTAAACAGTGGGACAAAAGTATGAATGTATATATATGAATATGCAGCCAACTACATGAAAGGGTGCTCCTGCCTGCGGTTTTCTTGCATCTGCCTTCCCTGCAGAAGCACGTGGGCAAACTTACATGACCTGAGCTGCATAGTGAGTCAGCAACTGGGACCAGCCATGCCGTGCCAGCATAGCCTGCTGTGAGGCCAGCTCGTGTGTGGTAAAGCATTAATCCACCTATTTTGCCTTTTGGATCTAAATTAACCTCTCTAAACTACATTGCACTGCAATGCAGGGGCACATCAGCCACTTGGTGCTAACTCAGGAGTCTTCTCCTGGCTTTTTTATTAAACAACACAGTGCTTTGTTCACTTTTTCTTGGCCATCTTGAGGATACTGATTTTTAGAACATCAGGAAGACGCTGAGTACAACAACACTGATGTATTGTCACTACAAGCAAGCCACAGCCATATACTCTTGCTACTAGGATGCTACTCAGTTTCCAAAAAGAGGCGTCTAGTGCCATTTGAGACAGCACAGGGTGCCTAGGATACCTCACTTGTGCTTGCAAATACAGTGTGAGCATTATGGGAGACCTTGCTGGAGTAGCTGTAGCATCTAAAACTGCACTAGGTGCTCACAGCTAGACCATCAAGCCTGTTCCAGTATGATAACAGATTGCAGGCACTGACTGAGGGGTTGCACCCCTTGGTACAAGTTTCCTGAACCTTCAGGGGAGCCTAGTCCCAGCTGGCATCTATGGGCAGAGTTGCAGAATCCCAGCAGCTAAACCATTGGGCTGGTGGCTCAAAGCCACAGAGAGGCACACACAGAAAGGTGTTTGAAAACCTCCAACCTGACCTAAGAAGCAAACCATCCAAATCCAATGAAAGCTGGGAGGAAACATCTAGTTTAGTTGACTGACCATCCCTATATCTCTACCCAAATTGTACATAACATGGGTATTTTGATGCAAACTCCTACCAAACAATGACACATTCATAAGCTGTGAAGTGTGAAAACACATAATTACTGGATGAGCTTGAAACAGTGTATTCAAATTAATTATTAATTTTTATAGACATGAATAGGATTTGAATAATCTCAAAGAGATGAACTACACCTGATTTTGGAAGCAACTAGTGTGATGTCAATAAAAAGTGTTGTGCCAAGAAAAAAAACAAACATGTTTTGTCCTTTTCAAATTCTGGAAAATTTCTAAAGTATAAAACATGAAATCTTTTTTTTATCACATGAAGTGTGCAGTGTACACCGTGTACCAGTTGTCACATCAGGTGTACAGGGGGACTGGCTGACCTGCAAAGACTCAGTGGGTTGTTACTATACAGTCTCACAGCTATGTACAGCAATCTTTCGGTTACTGCTAAGCAGTAGTGACGTTCAGTTCCACTAAAATGGTTAGAAACAGCAAGTGTGAAGATACTGTGTCAAATAAAGTTGTTTTCTCTCCTAATTTATGACCTGTGAATCTAATTCTAAATTCCAATGGTTGAGTAAATGAGGCACAGCTTTAATCCATCAAACTAAAATCTACATTACCACAATGTGAGAAGCCAGCTCTAAAGACCATCTTTCATGTTCTGTAGAACTACTCGCTAAATATAAATTAATACACTGCAAAGTCTGATTTTGATAATGATGCTTATCTCTTAATGACATGCTAAGGCAGGGAAATAGTGTACCCATGTTTTTTTCAAATTTATGAACAGTGAATCTTACTTCCTCCAAATAAATATGTACACATTTATTTTTATTGTTTATAATTTTAATTAACAAACTGTGAATGTTATGCTTCTATATAATTCCCTTCCAGTGAATAGTCAATAAATTTATTTTTCCTCTCAGAAAAAATAATTACAAATAAGGAATTAATCCACATTTGCTTTTTTCTTTCCCCTCTATAGCTACAACTTTAATTTTAATGATACATTAGCTCTTTCTCCTGCACTTGAATGATGCTTACACATATCTATCTACATTGTGTTCAACCATCCCAGAGCTCTGAGATTAGAGCAAACACTATAGGTAAGTAAGACTCAGTTTACTATGTCTGTTGAAAAATAAGCATTTGATTATTATCACATTAGTTAGTCATGTAAGCTTCCTTCCTCACCAGTACAGAACGAAAGGTACCTTAAATGTAAATTCCTCCCATGTTGGTGCATGTCTGAGATAGCTGTGATACATGAGTGGTCTGTGCCTTTCCAGTGACCACAGAAGGAGCCTAGGAGACCACTTTAGGCTGGGTGAGATCTGTCGTGGTCGCAGTGTTTTCTCTGTTCTTCCTAAAGAAATGCTCCACTGGTCTTTTTTTTTTTTTACAACATAAATCATTCAACTCCTTTAAAAAAGTGGAGCTGGGTCTAGTTCAGGTGGGTTGAGTATGAACATGGACAGTACCTACACAGTACCGCAGCTGCTGAGCCAGGAAGACCAAGTTTTTTATGGTGGGGTTATGCAGGCAGTAGTACCCCAAAGGATGGATCAAACATAAGCACTATTGTTGGTAACATTGTGTGCAAAACAAATAAAGAAATGGTGAGAGACCGAAGTAGCATTTGGTTCCCTTCTTCCACCTGCCAAACACCATGTGCTACAAAAAAATATCTATATATGCTCTGACTTAACGCTCTGGATGATAATTTGGGCCTGCAGAGCCCTGAGGTCTACACCCTGCAAGCTGAGCTGGTTACTTTGACATAGCCAAAGTTGGTATTCACCTAAGGGGAACAAATTCTCTCTTAAGCTCTTCAGAAGGATGAAAGAAAAAGAACAAAAAAAGAAAGCAAAAAAAGTGCCCTATTTAAATAATGATTTTTTAAAGTAACGAGGACTGGTGAATGCTGTCAATTAAATGTTCACCTTTCCCGGAGTTAATAGAAAATGTTTTGTTTTGTTAAAATTTTCTAAGGAACCTACCTGCTGGCTTTTTGACCAGAGTATTGGAAAACTGAAATATATGTGCATAGGTATTTTCTAAAATTACACCTAAAATCATAAGTTTCTCTCCAACCATAGGATTTCAGACACGTCCTTAACACCGCTAGTAGCAAATTTTAGTTCTCACTTCTTGTATGTGTATCCAATATGAAAGACGGGACTAGAAAATATCCACAGTTACAGAATGTGGTTGCTCACAATGGCTGAAGCCAAAAATCCATTCCCTCATAGTCTTTCAGCATTGAGAATTGCACCAAAATCCCTCCATGGTCTCCCCACTGGTTAACAGCTGCCAGCCCAGGAGACACCTCTGTGAAGCTACAAGGCCCAACAGGCCTCCATTTCTTAGGGGCTGACTAGGCTGCACCCCCTGCATACAAGTGTCATGAAATCCTGAAGGCAATAAACGCAGGAAATCTTGTTAGTCATTGTGGTGGTGATGTCAGGTGCTTCGGTTTTATCAATGCTAAAATGAATTAACTAACTAATAGAAATCTCTATGTCTACTTGCTTGTAGGACTTAGCACAAAGTATTTATGAAGATTACAAAGATTTTCATGGACTGTGAGGTGAGCTGAAGCATTTTTCTTGCTAGAAACTTTTGTTAGTTGTGTGTATTAGAGAAAAAGAAAAAGGTGGTTCCGACCTGTCATGCCTCAGTGCCCTCATATCAACATACACTGTGGTGGGATCTGGTCCAGATGTTCCCTGTGAACAACAACATCAACTAATCAGAACTTGAAGGCTGGGAGGAGAAAAGAGTTTCACCCCCTCAATAACCAAACATTCATTTCACTGCTAATTATGCTAATCAAATGAGAAGCTATATTTAAGCTATTCATCAAACAAAGCTCAGCTTTACGGAATCAGAAAGAGCACTGGAAAACATACCTACCGTCAGGTACTTGTCACCTTGGGGTTCAGAAAAACATCAAGCGGCCATACTACTTAACCAAACACATGTCAATGTAGGGTTTATTTGCTAGAAAAGGCCAAGTAATCAGCACACGAATACACACAAAAAATGTTAAAACACATTTTGCCATATAAAGGAATGCGAAAATTGCTGAGGAGACACAGTTTAATGGCAGAAGCACATGGTCAAGAATGTGAAGCATGGTTTACTGAGAGTCTTCCATACATGCAACACAGAATACACTTGAAGCTAAAGATAGTAAAGGTAGCACGCATGACATGAACTAATGCGGACTGAAGGTCTGTAAGCAATTATTCTGTTCCTTTTCAGTCTTCCACTGCATAATTTAAATCCTTGCTTTATGTCACAATATTTAGCTACTTGAAAAGCAGTAGACTAATTTCAGTTTCCTTTCATGCAGAGATGATACAGTCTTTCAGGCCTTTCCACCCACAGCTTTGCTGCAGTTCAGTAACCTGGTATGATTTTCCCTTACCTGAAACTTCAAACTCATCACCACTGAACATCATGTGAATTCTCAATGCTCTAGTCTAGGGCTCTTTTCTCTGCTGCATACCTCACATCACCGCTAAGCAGAAAGCTAGAGGAAAAGCACAACTTCATTTTGGAACACTGGACCTTTGGAAATTTTTGTTTCAGCAGATCAAGTCACCCAACCCTGGTAATACAAAAGTGCAGGAACTCCTTTACCAGTTATTTAGATGTTTACTACTACAAACAGCAGGCAACATCAACTCCCAGTGATTTCTGTCCCATCTGGGATATATTATGGAGTATAATTCTCCACATTAGGAAAGCCTAGGGCTAAATTTGCATTTCTGCAATGCAGGCTGGAAGTTCCACAGTTTGCTGAGCATTAAAAATTGCGATGGAGTTCCACAAATACAGATTTTTTGTATCTAAAGGGGAAGAGAGTTATCACTACCAATTGATACTTACTGTACAGATAGTGACCCACCACCAGAGGAGAAAAAGGGTAATAGAGCTGCACATGCATGTTAGCCTCTTTAGCTTGTTATACACAATACAAGATACAATATCCTCTCTAGCTATTAACGACACAATTTTCAGTCTACTAGTAAACTCAGCAGTGTAACAGACTAGTGCTGAGTGGAGAACTTATTTGAAATATATGCAAAGTTAAAAAAAAACCAAAACAAAACCAAGGAAAAATTGGTTATCTTTGAAAATAAAACTAAACCTGAATTGATTCATAAAGTAATGGAAACAGTCAAGTTTGAAAATCAAAGACAATCATCATGGTATTTGTTATTTTCAGTGTGAATGAAATAGTTACAACAGACAGCTAATATTTGACAAAACCTGCATCCAGATAAAGCTATACTGGACTTGTTTAGAATTTCATAGAAGGATTTGAAAATCCCCAAATCTCCAGACTCAATTTCTAGTCTGTCCCACTGTTGGAAGCTGATAGGTGGGTATTGAGGGAACATGAAAATCCCCTACCTGCTCGGCCAGCTTCCCCAGCCTGTGAGGCTATAGCAGCAGGAATAGCAGGGATAAGGGAGAGAAGGAAAGAAGGTAACACAAGACGAAAATAATAATAAAAAATGGGAATGAAGGGTGGGAGAAAAAAAAAAAGAGGAGAATGCAAAAAGCAGGGAGTAAAATAAAAAGAAAAACAATGTCAAATACAGGAATCTTACAAATTAACCATTATACCATTAAAGGTTAAAAAAAGTAAAAAATGAGGTGTCAACATTTTAGTAGAGCAACAGAAGAGACAGCTGTAGACTGCTAATCTTGGACAAACAGACTTAAATGGTTTTAGGACACTACAGACAACATTGTTAGTGGAAAGTAAGTGTCTAGCATACTGATTTTTTGTTTGCTTTTGGTGAAGAAGTCAGTGAACATTATGGCCCTGCTATTTTAATGCACATCCATTGAGACAGGAGTTCCAGGTCTGCCATTTCACTACTAAAAGAAGTTTGTAAGCGATGTCCTCTGGAAATTAAAAGTAAGCTCTCTTTTTGGAAAAGAAAACATTAGCATACAGTGGAGAAAGATACTTACACCTCGTTTCATACACATTAACCTGCTCCTAAAGTGAAATGAAGTCAAGCCTTTGTGCACAACCTAATTACCAGAAGAACATAACTAAATGGAGTTCAATAATCCTTCATTCTTAGTCCATTTGCTATGATAAACAGTGTAACATGTACAAAGAACAGTAAAATTAAAAGCTGATAAACCCCCATCAGCTCTCCACTGTGATCAATAACGCAGCAAAGAAACAAAACACATTCTTAAGATGCTAGTGTTACATGGAGTGTCTAACACCAGACAGCTGCAGCTCTACAACTTCTGAAAATAAACAGCTCTGAGAGCACTGGCATCCCACATCCCTCTCATCAGACTTTTGAATTCCAGCAAAGTTAAAGACTACAGGAAGCTGCCACAGCAGGATCTTAAAACAGGTAATTTTGGATGGGCGAGATGAAGCATTAAAAAATTAGATGGATCTGCTTATTACCTTGCTGCCTGAAAATAGAAAAATTACTAATAATCCAGGTTGAACACTGCAGTTGAACTGCCAGAAAGTAGGAGAACTGCTGAAATCCATCAGTTATATAATTCACTGCCTGTGAGGACACTGCAGGCCCCAAGAGGACTTTGAGTACCAGAGCCTCATGTGGCTTTTAACTAAGGAAGAGCTTGAGTAACAGCAGTTGAAGTCTCAACATCACCCTTCTGCAGCCAGCTGCAGCTAAGATACTCTGAAAGCATTTCAAAAGAAGCAGAGTTTTAGCCAAGATCAGAGCAACTGACTCTGTGAACATCTATTTTGTGAGCCAGAGTGTCTTGGTTCGGCCAGGACAGGGTTAATTTGGTGCAGCCAGGCTATTCCATACCATGCTGACATCATGCCCCGAGGCCAGTTCCACTTCTGTGGTGTGACTCACAAGTGTGTGCCCATCTGCTCGGTCAGTCTGTTTGTCCTCGCAGTATCACTTATTTTGTACTTTGTTTTTCTCACTGTTGTCATTGCTGTTGTTACTGCGATTGTTTCTTGTGTGTCATTGTATTAACTCTCCTTATCTCAACTCAAAAAAGGCATTCTCAGGCACTCCTGCCTTTCCCTTTGTCCGAGGTGGGAGGCAGCAGCAGCGGCTGGGCTCCAGTGGCTGGGCTCCGGGCAGCGACTGAACCACCACAGCTTTATACCAGTAACAGGAAA
The DNA here is from genome assembly GCA_033124195.1 of Coracias cyanogaster. Classification (NCBI taxonomy): domain Eukaryota; kingdom Metazoa; phylum Chordata; class Aves; order Coraciiformes; family Coraciidae; genus Coracias; species Coracias cyanogaster. The sequence continues at coordinate 58,988 of JAVSBS010017161.1, forward strand.
AAACCAACATGACTTCTGTTGTATCTAATACTTAGTAAGGACATGCTAGGTAGTGTTCAAGGAAATCAAATGGGCCAAACACAATTTTCTGTCTGAAAGCAGATACATCATAAGTCACATGCCTTGGACTAAATAAATCTCCTGCCCATGCTTAGGCTGCCAGCAGTGAACCATTCCTGGTCCATGCAAAGCTCTGCAGCACGGCAGGCTTTTAGTCTCTGGATAAACATAGCAGATCAAAATTGCACAGAGGACTACCCCAGCAAGGCAGAAGTAGGGATGATTCTCCAGAATTAAAAACCAGGAACTAGGCAATCAGAAGTCCTAAGAATTTAAAAAGAACTGTTGTTTTGGAGTTTGTTTTGTTTTGCTATCTAAGGATGTGGCCTCAATGTTTACTCTGAGTCTACTTCTGCTCCAGTGATGCTCAGAAATGGCATTTTTTATGTACACTTAACAATCTCACTTATGCAAGCACAGCAGCTGGAGCTGTGAAAAGAACTTCATGGCATGACTCATAGTGAAGGTGGGAAAACAGGATTTCAAGGAACTCACTCAGAGCTGTACTACATTGCTAAGTGTGAATCGTACCTCTGATAAAGCGCATGGTGTCCTGTGGCAGTCTTCATGGAGCTATCCCTTATTATTTTTAATATGGAAGAGCCTCAAAAAGTGTGATCTATCACTAAGTAAAAAGAAACATTAACTTTAAGCCCTAAATTTACTATAAAGTTTCCTTTGCTAGGCAGTGAGGGAAGGATTCATTTCATATAACTTCAGCCATGAATGAAGAAAGTGGGCAGTATAAGGTAGGAAGTATCTCCTGATGGTGATGAATCTCAACCCAAGATGGGAACCTGAGATAGACTGAATGAAGCTCTCTCAATTTCTTTGATTCTACTGACTATAGATGGACATTGGATAACTCACTCAACCTTGCTGTCTCACTTGGAGGTGACACAGAAGCAGCAAGATTAATCCTGATCTCCTGCCCTAGCTCAGGCAGGATTGTTAGTACATTTTCAGCGTTAACTAAGGAAAATGAACAACTTCTAGAATTTTTTCCTCAAATGAAATTGAGTAGCAGGTTGAATAAAGCGAAAACATTTATTTCAAGTGTTTAAATGGAAATTAGCTAAAATCCTAGAGAACCATCTGTGCTGTCGTAAGAAACAGGCTACTTTTCATATCTATTTTTCTCTCTCTCTTGAGAATGCTAAGATGGCAGCTTATGAGAATTAAAATACGCTGGACGCAATCTTTTCATCTCAGAATACTTTTCATCTCACTATTGGTTATGCAGGTTGGCAGTGATGAGGTTGCAAAGTCCAAAAGCAATCAAAAGGGATTTCAGGGCACTGGGATGACTGGTTGCAGGATCAGGAGCACAGGTTGTGTTTTCCTCGATCCCTTCAGTAGCAGGGAAG
>JAVSBS010017162.1:0-30800 GCA_033124195.1 Coracias cyanogaster
TTTTGCTTCTATTATTATTAAAAAGCTTTTTGTTTCTTATCTTATTTTCCTCCCCTTTCTTATTTTGCTCTGCTGAGGAGGGAGAGAGGGGAAAAAAAGAAGGGGTGATAGAGCGGCTTGGTGGGCACCTGGCATTCACCCACCAGAAGCTCTCACTCCCAGAAGTCTTAGTAGCATGTAAGATAGATAGTACAGAGAACTGCAGTGACCAGTACTTGTATTAACATGTTTAGACTGGGATTTTTTAACCCATCTATTTTTCTACAGCTTCTGGTTCATCTGAGCATTACAGGTGCTCCAGAAAAGCAAATATCAAATAATAGTGTGCCTTGTTAGAAGCAGCCGTGCCAGGAAATGTGAGGAATTACCAAGAGTGATTCACAGGCAGGACTTGGTGTTTACATGTGAGCTTTTAGCTTCACAGGAGTAAGCTCGCTTGGCTTTTTTTGAAGCCCTCAGCAGTTTGAAGATACGGGCTTCAGCAGGATATCTGCTGCCAATGACTTTGAATATGAGAGCATATGTGAGCACAGAGGAGTGTTGGGTGTCCTGTGCTGAGGGTAAGAAGCAAGCAAGAGTAAGTGTAAAACTGCAAGTCTGGCCCATTGCATAGTATCTGTCCTGTGTATATGGGTTTCAAAGGAAGATTGAATCAGAGTGTGTAGGGCTTTAATGCTGAGTCTTACCTGACTTACCTTGTACTATGTGAAGGATTTGATTTCAGGCAAAAGCTTGGAAGTGTTTTGTACTGCTATCCTCTCTGCCCCAAAGCTCATTATCATGGATTCCACATTCATTCGTGTAGGCTTTTTCTGAACCTTTATAAGCTGCTTTGTTGTAATTTTTTTTTTTTGGGGTGGGGAGAATAATTATTTTTTTTCTTTCCCTTTTGTTATTGAATGCAAACACCAGGAATTATTATGGGAGGGTACAGACACTTGTGGCACATCCAGAAATATTTGATATGTTTGGTCAGGAAGACTAAGCGGCTTTTGAGCTTGGTGCTGAGCACCAGTCAGTACCAATCCAGGTGAGGTGGAGAGAGAGAGGAGTAAAAATCTTTCTGTGGACACAGACTAAAGGCACACGCTGTGTGAAACCTTGTTAGCCTCTTATTGGGACACAATAGCTTTACAAGCCATGAGATGCTCTTTTGCTGATTCCTATCTAGGAATGTCCACCTGTATGCAATTCTACCAGGTCTGTAGCTTAACAGATGGTCCTAACTAATGAAAAGAGTCCTTTTAATTAGTCCATCTAAAGACATTTATTCACACTGGTGCGTGCTCCCAATAAAGTTTCGGTGACTAGGATCTGTGTTGCTGGCTTCCAGCAGTCACCATCTGTTTGGTGGCAGAAACTGGCCATGATATCACTGCATGTATTTCCCACTCCAGTGGGCTGCAAACAGGTTTAAAGTGTGGGGAGGGTTGGGAAAAGGGTCTCCTGGATACTGCCTACAGCAGTTTGAAAGATGTGGTATCCCTGCTTCCAGACATAGGATTACAACAGCTTATCCTGCTATCTCTAGCAGCAGTTTCAGAAAGCAGCTTTAGAAATCATGCTCATTTCCTCTGGCAGCAGTTTTTTAATATTTAAGAATACCTTCAGTGTGTTTGCTAAGGCTCTTTCTTAGGCTGTTGGCCTATTTCTTAATTGAATATTGAAAATCCCTCTCTTTTTAATGACTGTTAGAAAATAATGTAAAATAATTAGAATTAGAAATGTCATGTCACTAATGCTTATTCTGGGAGTACAGGAGTTTGCGTGCTAAAGAAACATCAGTGGCTGCATATTAAGGGGAATCACTTAATGGCAACATTCAATTAAAAATTAGGAGGGATGATAGGGAGTTGGAGCAGTACAGTAGAAGATTTGCAAGGCTTTATCACCCATGACTGGTTTTATTTATGACCTTTATATACTGACAAACTAGTTCAGTTAAAGGGATAATTAAACCAGAGGGAAATTACAAAATTTCCTCAAGAAGAAATAGAGGCTAGTGATGAGGCAAGAATTGTGAGAATTCAGTATCCTTCAGGATAAATCTGACTATATGTGTTGTTTACATATTCAACCTCCTTACAGCCCTTCCCTGGACTCCCAGATCCTCCCTGCTCCCAAACCCTACCTAATATCTAACTTTATTTTTCTTCAGGTTTAATTTTCAGGTCTGTTTTTAATGACGGCTTTTTGCAGGAAAAGGACAGTGGAACTATTAGATCTCGTAGTTTTAAATAAAGGCTTCCTGATAAGTTTTGATCTGACAAAGTCAGGAGTCTGAACTCTTGAGATACTTTCCAAATGATTGTGCCTGTCACCTTTTGTCTCCTCCTCCAAGTAAATAATGGTATATACCATTTATTTTCTGGTTTCTGTGTTTTCATTTTCATGTACCTAAGCTTTTGCTGAAATGCTTTTTCTATATGAAAACTAAGGCACTGATGCTAAAAATATTTCTCTAGGAGGTATGACTTAAAAACATACTACAATAACAAGATTTGGCAACATTGTCATGATAGTCAAAGGTAAAGATCTAGTAGAAGCAGTGGTGCCCATTTTGGACCAGTAAATTTATTTTGATTACTTCTCCCTCTGTGCTAATGTGATCAGATTTTCATTGTTACATATCTTGCCATTCTCAAATGACCTGAAGGGCAGGCTTGAGGTTATATTAATTTCAGCTGTCAATATTACTTGTGGAACTCCTTCAAACTATGTTTACCTGTTATTTTGTGGATAGTTGCCATTTTGTTGACACTGGGAGACTGACTTTAGACAGATAAATGTGCCTGATCTTTCCTTGGAGGGGACCCAGAGTTTCCTTCCCCAAAGGCAAATTGGTTTAAGAGGCTGCCTCATGGAAGGATATGTGCAAAGCACTTTACAAATGATAGCTTCCCATTCCCAAAGTCCTGCAGCTTGGCTAACCATAAAGATGATGATTGTGCTGAAACCCTTATTGGTGCTGTGTCTAAGTTGTGGTTTTTTGTTGTTCTACTGCCTAGTCATGAGCCAGGATCCTGCTGTTTTGAATGCTATACAAACGGAGAACAGGGTGTCCTTGCCCCAACAAGTCTGTTAAGTACAAGATGGCAACAGACAGTGGCAAACAACATGGTGATGCTGCTCTAGGCAGATCCAGCTGTAGCTACAGGCTATTGTCAAGCACCATACACAGGCATGGTCACAAAAATTAGAGGAAGTGCGTATTAGCCATGAAGAGCTTCATAAGGGAAAACATAAAGGTGTGTATTTGAGAGTTTGGTAATGACTGTTAGATTGGATCATGCTAATGAAGAACATCTCATAAGAACTTTTAAACCAGAAATGAAACATCTGAGTCAGGAAACAGTAAAGTACAATTGGAGAGTTTTGGCTACAAATTTACTCAATTCTAAAGCTTTTCCCATGACATCCACTGCTAGCTGTCCCCTGAGATAGATTTACTTGGCTTGGTATACTTTGATCTATTTCAGAGTAATCTTGATATTCTATGTATCGTTTAAGATACTACACTGGACAAAGGACTGGTGTCTGATATGTGCCAGTCTCCATTCACTCATGCCCAGAAGACTGGGACAGACAGTCGAAGGTGGCAATATCTTATATGACTGAAAGAACAATTCATCAGAAGGTATTTGTCTTCAGCTAACTCCTTAAAGCAACCTCTGACAATCATGCAAAGTCCACCAAAGCCAGTCCTGTGGTTCCCACGCAGTAAAGATCTTCAGGAGGGTATCATGTGGCATGATTAGGAAAGAGAATGCAAGCGTAATTTGGACACAATCAAAGATGCCTTGTGAGGACTAGATTCAAGGTGGAGGTGTTAAGCCTGACAGCTATCTTCAGGCAAGCTTTAGCTAGGAAGAGTTACTGGAGACCTCTGAGTGGAGAGGAGCTGTAAGGGAGAAGTCAAGGTTAGTGTAAATAAATGTTTCTAGCACAGTTTTATGTTGAAACAATAGCTATTCATGAGGCCATATTCATTCTAACAGAGTATTTAATCTGGAAGGTTTTTCTCAGCTCAGGATTAAATTTTAGGAGAAAAGGAAATAAAGTATTGCTGGGTTCCTGTTATAGCCCTTAGCACAATATGAAAAGCATTAATCTGGGGAATGTTTTAAAAAATTCCTGTTAATTAGGTAGAGATTTTCCCATATGAGTACCTTTGCAAGACTTACTGTCTAGTCTGAGATAGACATCTCTGTCTCTGGTTTTAATAATAATACCAAACAATCTCAGTTTTGTCTCATAGTGAAACAACAAAAAACCCCAAACCAAACAATTAAAGCTCAGGATTTTTCATGGCATGGGAAAACTGATTCTCATCCAGTTCTATTTCAGGCAGACTAGATGGCACTGTTAATGTTTTGAGATTAAAAAAAAAAAAAAAAAAGAGCTGGTAGCTGTATAGTTAAATGAAGTGAATGATGGATTTTCTAAAGACCAAGAGCTTAAATTACTTGTCATTTAGGAGAAAGAAACTCCCAGAGGAAGAGGTAGTCATAAGAAGAGGAAAAATGAGGTGTAAATGGTCATGGGGGAGATGGGAGCTTTCTGAGGAAGCAAGGGATTGAAGATCATGAAGTCAAGAAAGATCTATGTGATGAGGATAAGAATGGAAAGTGAGTTGCAAGTGAGGACTGATTTCAACAAGATCATACGAAAAGGGAGGTGTGATGGCAGAAGATGCTGGTAGGTACTAAAAATGTACAGCAGAAGACAGTAACTCTGGTTTGAAGACTTGGCAGTCCAAAAGCTTGATCCAAAGGTCATGATAGTAGAAGTTTTCAGATAAGCTTTGTTTCAAGCCTTTAAGTTTCTGGGATTTTATTCAAAATAGATTTTTTTTTTTTTTGGTTTTGTTAAAGTCAGTGAAGTTAGAAGATCTGTCATCAGTTACTTTTCACGGTATTGAAGAGTTAATATTCTTGCTGTTGTTGCTGCGTTGTTGTTGCATTTATTGGACCATATGTCCTCTCTGGGGTGTCTAGTATACATGAACATCCTTGACTTTTCCAAATAACCTGTGTTGCATCAAATATATAGACTGAATTCCAGAGCAGTTGAGGCTTTCTTTCCTGAGCAGATTTATGGCCCAGATTAAGTGAAAACGATGTATGGTTCAGGCTGGTCTCTCAGGCTTGAAACTCCCTTTGCAAAATTCCCTGCTGAGAAGACAGTTTGTTTCTAAGCCACTTAAAAGGTTGTGTTGTTAAGAGTATCATTTTAATGCTGAGAGCAACTGGCAACCCAGGAGGATTCTGTTTATCCAAAGAACAGGTGTAGCAACAATCCTGAGCTTCACTCATGCTTCCTCTGATATGTTGTAATAAGTTTGTAGGCTTTTCTCATAGAGTAAATTGCTTTCATAACCTCTGGCCATGGAGCCATTTTCTACACAAAATATGCCTGGAAAACCTGACAGAGTTAATGCTCACATTGCATATGCACAGATTTTCTCTGTTGCTATCACTAGTTGAGCTCTGAAGACTATAGTGCCCTGTGGAGGTTTTAGTTGTAAACGTCTGCATTTGAGGAAGATCTGAAGATAAGTCTTCTCAACAGATCTTTAGGAGAGGTATAGCAGTGCACATTTGTTCAAGTTCATGGAATATTAGGCAAGGATTCAGCATTTAGTTTAGCTGCTTCAAGTAGTGGAAGATATAATCTCTGATGCTTTTATCATAAATGCCTACAAATTGAGCAGCTACCTGAGCAATTACCCTTAGTAATGAAGGTTTCTGGATTTTTGTCTAAGATTCACTGAAGTCCTGTCATGCTCAAGTACCCAAATATATGCTTTTCAAAAAGCTGATTCTGGATCAGATAATAAAAAAAGATCTTGGTCAGAAAGTAAATTCTGACACTTGAGAGCTTATTTTACTTTACAGCAAAGCAAAATACATCTTTTCTTGTGTGAACTGAAGGTGGATTGAAGCTTCAGTTTCCAAGGAAAACCCTCACTTTCACACTGAGACACTGAAAATAAGTGGAAAGTCATTGTGGGCCTCACCAAATCTACCATCAAAAATGCCAATAAATCAGTAATTTTCTATGCAACAGCATTTTTGACAGAATTTGCATGGTCAGAACTTCTCTGAGCAGAGCCATTCATTACTATTCCAGCCTGTGTATTTCTTTTTTTTTTGTTTTTTTTTTGTTTTTTTTTGTTTGGAGTTTTCCAAATGATTAGGTTCCTTTGTGAAGGAGCATAAATCAGCCATATACAGAACAAAAAGAGGAGAGGAGAGAATGTGAAAGTAGGTTATTGAAAGAAAAAAAAACCAACAAAGTCAAACATAATTACAATACAAATCAAAATCCAATGCAAGGGTATATTTTCCTCTTTCTTTAGCTGTCTTCATCTGAGTTACCTTTCCCTTTTCTTTCATATGTTATCTGAGTTTTAGTTATAAAGCATGCACAAGAGGAGTTAATTTTAGCTTTTGTGAGTTATGATTGTGCTTTTAATTTTCCTGCAGATGTTCTGCACAGCAGGATGGGCTTGGTGGGTCTGTTGCATTCTGCCATTCTGCCCACAGAAAATTACTAACATGCAGCTGTGCAGAAACATCTGGATAGCTTGACTTGAAAGCATTTTGAATGTATGCATACGGATTTATTTCTCTAGCTGTGCAGGCACAATGTGTTGTGCATTGCATGGGCCACTGCTTCTCTGGCGTAAGCACCAGAAGACTTATGGTCTTGTTTCTGTCTTAGGGGTTTTTTCCCCTGTGATGTGATGATTTTTTTTTTTTTTTTTTCCTTCTAATGTATGTTTGTACTTCTAACCTCTTCCAGGAAGGCTGGATCACATATGAGCTTTTATTTCTGGGATGGAGGAGTGGGAGGTGAAAGAGAAAAGCTGCCTATTCTCAACTCAGGCTTTTGGTGTCTCCTGACCAGCACGTATAGGCTTACAAACCTGACGGTGTACTGAAAAGATACACTGGAAGTTGAATGCATCCAGCTTATTATAGAAATGTCATGCACCTTCCTTGCTTTTTGTTCTGCCACCTTCTTTAAATGTCCCTTTTTACCCCTCAGGGCTTCCCCCTTTTTCCCCAGTCTGACGTTTTCCCAGTTTTAGTACTACTTCAGATTCCTTAGGCTTTTGACGCTTCTGGGTTTTTGCCGTTCCTGATGAGTTCTGTTCTGTGGCTCTTATGGTACTTTTAACAGAAACTGCAGTAGATCTGTATGCTTTAAACCACTTACATGTAGTTGGTTTGGATGCTGCACCCTGGATATGGGGGTCTGGTATAATGGTTTTGGCTGGTTGCTTGGAATGCTTGGTGAAAACCATCCTTCATAGGTTTTTTTTACACTGATCATAATCTTTGCTTTGAGGAACTTCTTGGCTTAGGATAGACATAGCTACATTTCTTCAGGACCTGGCAGAAGTTATGCCAGCAACATCTTTTCTTTTCTACTCTGATGAAAAGAAATTTGAGTCTTCCTGATAAACTTGACTGGGCATCTCCTAAACAGATCATGAATACTATCTTCTTCTGATCAGATTTAACCCAGTTACTACTGAGCTTGAGGGAAAGTTTCCTACTGATCAGGGTCCTTTTTTTTTATTAGCTGCCCATTGAATTCAAGTTTAATGCTATACTATTATATAACTACTCATTTCCAGGTTTTTTGAGGTGGTTATGGTTAATAGGAATCCTGAGTTTAGATTCCTGGCTATATTTCAACACAGTATAACATCTGTTGCTTTTCTGTCTTCTCTTTTCTCATCTGTTTCCAGGTCTTTAATAATGTCCTAATTATACGGCTTATAGTTGTGCTGGCTTGTGCGCTGGTAGAGAAATCTAGTGACTGAAAATTGTAAACCTTTAAAGCTTTCCAATTTAAGCACCTTCAAAAGTTTCTGGTTTTCATTGCTGCTGTATGGGTGTAAAACCAGAAGGGACTAAAGCCACCGGCTTCCTGTTTAATTGTATTCTGAGCCCTAAAAGGGCTAATAACCTAGTTATGTAGGCAGAGAAGGAGCTGTCTTTAGCAAGGTTTACTGGTACACCTATGCATCAGAGCAGATGATAATATACTTACTCTACTTGTGGTTTTATTTGGCCAGATGTGAGCCAGATGTGAACAAGTACAGTTGTCTTAGCAAGATGTACTAGTAAGCCTTTTCTCTTAACTAATGCCAGTTTATTTTGGCCAGACAGAGTGGTGACTAAGGGAGCAGATGATGTGCAGGCTTACCTAGCGACACATAATGGCAGGAGCTTTCCTACTGATGGAGAGATGAAGTTAGCTATGTCAAGGGATGATATATAAAATGCAGCAGGCCATGATTAGTTTCAGGGAGGGCTGTATGTGAAGGTTTGTCCAGAGCTTCTCTATGGTTTTGCTTATTAACCATCAGTTTCCACTGTTTTCATACATGTGTTTTTAGCAGTATTTGCTCTTTCCACTGGGTTTCAAGGTCTGGAGACTGTATCAAGCGTTGTAAGAGAGCTTTATTATTTATTATTATGCCCCCCTATGGATATATTTTCTGGCTCTCATCAACCTCACAAGTCTCCAGCCATTGCTGTAAACTGGACAAGGACACTGAGGAAGTTACACGAATGGGAAAACTTTCTACCTTGTTCCTCCTGTTGCTTCCCTTTTTTTTGTGTGCACTGAACAGTGTTAAAGGCTTTACAGTAAATTTTACCCTTGCAATACTTAAGAAGATAATATTGGTGGAGAATTTTGAATAGTTCAAATGTGAGAAATACAGCCTCAAAAGCCAGCTTAGTCTGGCCTTGAATGTTCAGCCTAAGCAATTGGAAAGAAAACATTTAATTGCTAAATTTCAGACCTGTCCTTGGCAGTTTGGTGTTTGCTGCCCACTAGTATCACCATGAATTTACCATAGGTGTACTCACAGAGTTGCACTCATGAAGTGATTGTTCTAATGAGCATGAGAATCATTGTAGAAAGGAAAACCTTATTCATTTCCTTATGACTTGTGGCTTAGTTTTATCTAAAAGACCTGTACTGAATTGGTGGCTACTTAGATTTTCATCAAATGAGGGAAAGCATAGGCAAGATAGATACTTCTTTCCTTTGTTTGCTGAAAGGAACAGAAATTTAAGAAAGCTCAGTGGGTGTTTCACTATTTCTGTCAAGAAAATATTTTTCTTGCAATTACAATCCATTTTTCTTGCTGACAAAATAGTGTTGCCAATCCGACATTTATGAAATACATTCTAAACTGCAGGAGAAATCTTAGAATAAATAAGCAGTCACTGACCTTGGCTTTTTTGATGGTAATGCTGATGGTCCATTACTAGCTTGGATGACCCTCAGAATGGTGGCAGTCCAGTTTGTTGTGGAATCTTATTTAATCACTGTCTCTTATGTGTTCATTTTGAACACTCCTCTCTTCATTTCCAACCTATTTTATTCTTTTGCAGGCAGCCTCATGAATGCAAAGTTGCATAAGCATATAAGAAGGTAGGGACTTTTCCTTTTTTCATTGTTTGTCATACAATTGCTTTAGATGGTTTTTAGATTGAGGTCTTACCAGCATCTGGGTAAGATGCTGAATTCTGGCCTTTGGGTTTGGGCTAAACTCTGTCTTTTTCGAAGTGTTCCCAACTCCAAAAAAGATGTCTTGTAAGCTCTCCTTGTGACAGCCATAACTAGAGGAAACTTTGAGTATTCAGTAGTTCCTGAAGCTGTTCTAGGTAATTTCAAAACTGAAGGTATAAACTTTTTTCCTTGTGTTTCTAATGTGGACCTACAACCAATCTCAAAGGGCTGCGTTTTGGTTCTCTTGTCCAACATCTTGAAAGGGAGGGTTGATGTTAGTGTCAGGTTGTAGTTCATGACTAATGTAATGCTTATTGTTCTTTGACAGCTGCTTATCAGTTACAGTGAAATTTTATGTATGTGGACAGGCCCCGGAGAGGCAGTACTCATTTTGAAAATATTTAGAGTAAGATGAACTTTATCTGTTTAAATCAATTTGATTTTTGACAGTCCAGTCTATACACATTATTTCCTTGAGCTCCTGTTGCAGGACAGAACACTGTTACGCACTCTGGACTTTTGTGCGTCTTTAAGCAAAGACACTTAAAGTCAGAGAAAAGTGGCTTTCTGTTTTATTAATGGAGCAAGGTTTAAATCCTGCTTGACCTGTCAAAATCTGAAGACAGTCTTACATGTGTCAGTAACATCCAGATTGGATTAGTGTAATTCTTTGTTTGTAGTTCTGCCAGCATCATCATTCAGAAATTACCGCTTCAAAACACAGTAACGAGAATGATCTCTGTGCTGCAGAAATAAGCAAGCTAAACGATCCAGACGTCCCTCTTCAGAGGCTCCCAGCTCTAACAAAATTGGCTGGAACATCTGTTTTCTGTCCTAAACTCTTTAATGATTAGGTTCCTAATTGTTTGACTGGGTGTCTGTGTAAGCACAGACCCAGGCATTTTTGAGTTAATGCTAGACTTCTGGCACTAAAAAGCAATACCAAATAGATAAAATACAATCAATTTATATGAAGTGCTTTTTAAATAATGCCTTCTTTGCTGTGAATTTCTGTGAGGATTTTTGTTAAATTGATTTCTTCGTTGGAACCAGTATAGTTCCTCAGCTAATGGTATGTTGCAGATATTAGGAAAACTATTTTAAAGAGCTGCAGTCCTACTTTAGGAGTACTTTAGAGGTATACATACTCAGTCAAAGAGGGCATGGTTTGGTGTTCCTTACTGAGACGGGACTGAAACGAAGAGTAAAGAGTCTATCTCTGTTCTGTTCACTGCTTTGTAGTTCAGGAAAGAACAAAGTAAATCCTTAACTTTAACCACATGTCTTGCTAGGACATAAGAAAATGTTCAAATGCTTCCCTATGTACTTTCTGGAATTAGGTTGTATTGAAGCTTTTATGCTATTCCAAGCTAAATTGAGTTTCAGCATACTGTTTTTTGCATCTGCTCCTAATGGGACTTTGGTCCTGAGGAGTGTTTTCTGGACATTCAGGTGAAGGCTGAGTCTAGAAGGTTGCTTTTCAGAAATAGTGGAAAAATCGCCCACCAAAGAGAATATAATAGCATGTGTTTCTATTTTCTATGTCCATTCCACCCACACAAACTGACTTTCTCTCTTTTAAACAACTGATGCCAGAGCTTATATCAAGAGTGAGCTTATGGAAAATCTCATTTTGTTTCAATGCTACCCTCTGTTTTTATTATCAATATAATTCTGCATCTGTGTTGTACAATAAAGTGGGTCAGCTGAAGTTTTCAACCTTCCCAGATTTAAAGTAATGGGTGTTTGTTGTGAGCAATGTTAATATGCAGTGTTCGCTCTTAGACGAGAGGCAACAGAGGTGTGTGACATGAGGGGTTTTCAACAGGTTATTTATTCTCTCTAATTTGGGATTTATTAAGCCATCAATATGGTGGCAGTTACTAGAATAAGTACACTCCTACGTTCCTATTTCCAAAAACACTGTAACAGCAGTGAAACTGGAGGAGTGCAAGGCTTCCCATGTGCTGCTACTTCTAATGTTGCTTCTGTAAGATTCTTTTGTGAAGACAGAACTACCAAGCACTCCTCCTTTGTAGATCAATCTACTGTCCAGTTTAATCTTGTTAATAAAATAGTACTTAAGTCTTTTATGTAACTTTTCTGCTTAGGTCAGATAAACATTTTTGTGAAGCATTTTAAAGAATGATTCTGATGTTCTAATTGTGCATAAGAGTTTTTCACAGAAAGACAAGTGATAGACTATTGGAAATTTGAGTACAGAAGAGAAAACGACATTTCATCTATGAAAGAGGCTTTACCAATGCCATTCTTTAAGTATCATCATGCTTTTAATTCAGTATGCTAGATTGATGCATAGAAAAGCAAAGAATTTCTGTAAGATGCATATCTTTAATTTCTACTTAGAGAAGAAGCTTTTTAAAGTGCTTGAAATATTTTGCCTTAAGGTGTGTTTGGAAACTTTAAATGAAATATTCTATGACTGGAAAGTGTGAATTCATTAAAATAGGAACTTATTCATTGAATAGACCAACTTCAGCAAAACTTTCCTTGTATTAGTTTTTGTGAGAACTAGAGAGGGTGTGAGCCACCCCAAAATGCCCTGACATCCACGAGAACCAGGTTTAGGAACACAGTAATTTTAGGGAAAGGATGAGAGCACTATCATCCTCATAAACTGATGGAGTAACAAGTACCTCAGGTAATTTATGGTAGTCCCTATATGTATGCTTGTAGTGTACGACAAATCTGAGACAATATGAACTAGCTTAACAGAAAGGTTGAAACCATAGACGTTTCTAACAAGCTAATAGCTGCCTGTTTATATAGTGACCGCGACAGGAAGATTGAGGCATAGACACAAGCAGGTTACTAAGCATGCACCATGCCACAGTAACTACTTGCAAGACATGCCCCATGACTGAGGTAAGCATGAACAAATTTAATTAAAGTAAATGATACCAGACCAAATTCTGCTTTTCACAAGAAGTTCTTCCAAAGAATTATTTCCAGAGGGAACTCTATATGTGACACCTGGTCTTGTATCCGGTGCAGGTGCCTGCGTTGCATGAATAGGTTGCTGATGTTCGCACAACAGTGAAAAGTTAAACACACATCTGTTGCCAATGTGGGACATACTGAGTGGATGAGATGCAAGAAATCAAGACTTAGAACACTCTTACAAGATTTTCTCTGAGATGGGAACTTGCTGAATCACAAACCAGATAGATTTCCCATGGTGGTACAACCTCATTCTGTCTCCCAGCAAGCAAGTGAAGTGCTTGGGAATAAGCTACCATAAAGGGCAGAAAAGAGAGGTTAGAAAAAAAATATGAGTTGCTGTATATGGATGCAGCTTCCTCGCACATTTTAAGCTCTCTATTTTGTGGCTGATTTTCTTTAAACATGTGACAGACATTGCCAGCCTTTACTTAAAATTCTATTCCCCCAAATGATGTTAAAATGTTGCAACAATTCAGCTGGGAAATGTAGAGTACAATTTCTTTCCTTTTAAGGGTTGAGAGGTCCTTATCAAATGTTTCTAACGGTTCATCTTGCTACCTCAGACTGTTCCTTTTATTTCAAGAGAAATTGCAACAGATTTAATGAAGGGAACATTTTGAAACCAATTTTCAGTATTCTTTTCCTAAAGGGATTAAACTGCTAATGTAAATGTTCACAATAAAGGAATACTCACACATATGATGAAATTTGAGAGCAAATCATTCTCTGGCATTCACACACTTGGAAAGAGTTGACTCAAATTGGTGTACCCTTCATGTGCCCCTGCCTTTTCTCTTGATTTGTCACACTATCAAGAGCACAGAATAGAAATTACACTGGATTTAACTGATTTAACCCCTGCAGTAGACAGGCTGTAACGAACCTCAGTTTGGGGGATGTGGTGGAGTTTGTACTGTAGACCTGCATCAAGGTACAAATTTGAATAACAGTATGTATTTTCATGGTATTGGGCCCTAGAAACATAAGTTAAAGGAATAATTTCTGCAAGTGAGGGAGGAAAGGGGATGGAATTTTTCTCATTGATTATGAGGTATAAGAACTATAGATTTTCTTCCCATTGGAAGTTTGAATTTATCTAACTAAGGGAAAAGAAAAACCATGCTCCTGGCTAGAACCAGACTACACATCTTTTTGGTTGGAAAAAGCACTTTATTTTCAGAACTAAAATGTTCTAACTGAAATATTTAATATAGCACTGGGTTTTGTTTCCTTCTTTTGACATTTCAAAGGGAGTTCTCTCCCACACAAACGTCATGGGTATCTGACAGGAACTGTTAAGGAAGCATGATAGTCTTTACCTTTTAATGAATAAACATTTTAAAGGGC
Organism: Coracias cyanogaster; assembly: GCA_033124195.1. Classification (NCBI taxonomy): domain Eukaryota; kingdom Metazoa; phylum Chordata; class Aves; order Coraciiformes; family Coraciidae; genus Coracias; species Coracias cyanogaster. The sequence continues at coordinate 13,855 of JAVSBS010017162.1, forward strand.
CAACCAACCAGGAAATTTGAAATTTAGAATACAAAACTGACTGTGATGGCAAGCATTAATATAGAAGGCTGGCAAAGAATTTCCCAAGAGACAAGTATTGTGTCCCATAAACCAGAGATGGTATGGAAAGAAGTTGATGATGAAAAGCCTCGATGTTGTTATAGACCTTGAGGGTAAATCACTAAAATTTAGTGAAATGTTTGTACCGATAAGAAAAGAACCTAAAAGAAGCCATGGAGACTGATCATGAGGGATTTGAATCACTCCAGTATTGATTGGAATAATAACCATGCAAAATCCAAGGAAGGCAGGCTTTTAGAGCTACTCTAGTGTAGCGCTGCTTTCATAATGCAATTTGTTGAATGGTCAATATAGCCAGAGGATATTTTGGACCTAATCCTTGGAAATGAATCAAGTGCTTTATGATTTAATAAGGCTGGAAAATGGGTACTACTTGTATTTGAGTAAAACCTTCTAGTGCTATCATCCAATTTGAAATACTTGTTAAGAGATGAAGCAACACGAAAGTGACTTTGAGAGACTGTAAAATGCCCCGAGGTATTTTGATTAGAATTCATCAGTTTACAGCACAAGAGAGGGACAGCAACTGGAGGGATTGCAGCTGACATTCATCCCAATTTCACTGAATAAGTGTGTGGGTAAAAGGGCACCAGATACCCTTGTGGGAAAATGACTCAAGGCAGGATGTAAGCAAGAAGTGTGCAGCTTTTCAACATACAGCTTACTGTATAAACAAATCTGTTTTAAAGATAATTAAGAGTACATAGGAATATCTAACACGGAGAGGCATGCGGTACATTCTAACCTGAGGTCAAGGGTTTTCCAAATATACTGTCAGTGGTGTGTAGGTATGCAGAGAACTGCTTCCCTGGGGAGCTGGGTACAGAGCTGAAGATAGAGAATGAAGGAACAGCTGACATTTGTTTTATCTGAAAAACAAACCAAAACTTTCTTATTTGTTTTTGTTGTTAAAAAGGAAGAAGAGGAGAAATGTGGCTCTGTCAGGGAGATGCGTGAATGTGCTAAAAATTGGAGGGGCAAGCTAAGACAAGTAAACAGACCAAGTAGCAGAGGACACGCTCATCAAAAATTAGATACTTTTCAAAGCAGGGGAGAGCAGAGGAGAACTCTCTTAGTATTAGAGGAAGAAAAGGCAACAGATGAAGCCTTTAGCTGAGTAGGGTTAGTATGTTTGTATTTTTTAAAATTAAAGAAGCAACAAAAAATTGAATTTAATTTAAATTGAATTGAATTTAAATGTCATACAGAAACGGTTTGGTTTTTTTTTACTACATTTGAGTAAATAATATTTTTTCTATTGTAAAGAATGTAAAATTTTTCCCTTTGAAAATTCTTGAGCCTTTGTCCATGTTGGCTAAGAACCTGTGTGTGCCTCTGTTTGTAGAGATAAATCTTTGTCCAGTCTTTCTGCTTTCCTCTTACAGGATTCAGGAAAGAATACAGTGTGTGATGCTGTTAATTCTTATATGTGCAGGCCCACGGCCCAGACAGCCTGCTTCTGGTGTAAGAGAATTTGTAATCCTGTGTGTGAATGTAGAGCAAATAGTAACCACCAGAGATCACATAGTTTAATATATATTATGTAATAAGTGAAAGACATACCATGAGCTGCAGTGAAAAGTGAGAAGGACCACCCTGTAACACAGTCATGGGTAGTCTGAAATTGAGTTTAGGTGTATCTATCTTGTGTTAATAAACTGCAGATTTCATGGATGTTATGGCTTGGTCTATGAAAAGCAATCTGATTGTAATATCTTTGAAGAAATATTTTCTTTCTAATGCCTGTCAAGCTTGCCTTGCTCCTTTAGCATGATTAAAATAGGCAGGATTTCTAGTCAGGTGAAATCCTGCTTATGTTAACTGTGAGTAAAATAAAATAAAACAACTGCAGAACAGTTGTTTGATGAGCTCAGTACTAAACAGTGTTTAGGCAGCAATGAGAAATAACTGATTGGTTACACAAATAATAGTCTCCCTGATGGCACCTGTTACCTATGCACACTTCTCTGCTCAGCTGACATTGGTACAGAGTTAAAAAAAAAACCAACAAGCTCTTTGAAGTGTCCAAGTTAGTATGTTTTGTTTAAGATAGGAAGATAGTGCTCCCAGCACCCACCCTGCTCCTTCTGAAATTCTTCAAAGTTTTTCCGTTTCAGTGTCCCTTGGAACCTCTTTAATTTGCTCGCATGAACCCTTTACATTGTATGTACACATTAGAGAAACGGTATCTTTATTTGTTGAACATAAAAGGCTGGTTACATAAAGTATATTTTTCCAGCAGATCTCATGACTGCTACCTGATTTTTATCTCAGGCTAGTGGAAAAATGTGGTTTCTTGGGTAATGGAGCAAACTAGGGAGTATGTATTGAAGGAAACAGTCATCCTATACTGACCAGGAATTGTATTTGGTGGGCTGGCTATAGAAATCTCCCTAAGGGTATCAGCCTAGTTTATGACTGTGGTTAAAAGTAAAATAACAGGCAAACTGGATATTCGCATAAATTTGTGGAGGCGCAGAATATCACTAAAAATGTGATCGCTCCCGTACCAAGTAGAATTTCTCTAGGTTCTTAGGTATTATCTTCAGATTGGATCATGTTTTGCTGTGGAAAGATGCAATGATTTTTTTAGAGAGGATGACAAAGTAGTAATCAGCATGATGCCTAGTCTTGACTGTCTTTTGAGAATAGTTTACACTCTGAATTTGGCTTATTTTTCTTAACTATAGGAGGAATTTGCCTTTTCTTTTTTTTTAAATTCCTTATTGCCTAACATTTTTTGTAATTTGCTATTTAAATGTCAGCTAACACTGATAACTAATTCTTACTTGTTAGGTAACTAACTTGTTTTAAGCATGCTTTCCTGTGTGACTGTGTTCACCAGAAATGAAAACTGCATTTGACATTACTCAGGAAGGTCTTTATTTGCAATTCCGAAAAAAGCCAACAGTACCGATTAGTTAATCAAAAAGATGCTGCAGTGACCTCAGACAACTGAAGTACATAGAGACCTCACACATATCTTAATGATGAAAAAATCATGTAGTGTTAAAGAAAAGGTCTGGTCCTGCAAGTATCCATATTTTGACAGCACCCTATACTTATGTCAAGCCCTGTCAGCTTCAGCTGTATGATTCCAACAGCACTGTGCTTATAGAGCCAGGGTGCACATAAGCAGAGAATAATAGATATGTCAGGCTGGAAAGGACTTTCAGAAGTAGCCAAATCCAATGCTCTGCAATGACACTGTATGTGTCTCCTCTGCAGCTGTTAAAAACCTTCAGGCGCATGTAGGGACAGTACAGGAGATTACATGACCTCCCTTGACAGCCTTACTCTAGTGCATCACCAGCTTTAGTGATAGAAAGTTTTTCATAGACCTCAGACTGAATCTTTTAGATGCAATTAAGATGATTATTTTTATTTACTCTGGCAAATACATGAAGATATTCGATAATTGACCCCCTCAGCCACTTTTAATTTTTTTTTTTAGCTTATTTGTTCCTGGAAGGTTTGGAAAAGGTTTGATTAAAGGGCACAGATGAAATATGTCAGAGAGAAAAGCAGTGAGAGTAACTTAGTGACTGAAATTATTTTTCGTTCCATAGTTGAAAATAGATGTTTTGTCACGGTATTCTTAATGCTAGTGGTCCATTTCCCTAATGGAGCAAAGTAAAGTGGTCAGCTTGCACACGATTTTGTAATTACATATGGGAATATTATGTTGACAAACAATAACTTATTGCTTCCCCAGCATTTTGAAGTACAATCTACTCTTCACAATGGAGCATTTATAAAACAGACTGTATTTCCAGAGCATTTCATTTTGCATGACTAATTGTATGTTATCATTTACAATGGCAATTTGTTTCTCTTGAAAGATGCTGCCCACATCTCTCACCCCTTTCATTGATTTGTCTGGAGACAGTTAATGAAAGGAGACCATCTGAGATACAGTTTTATTCCAAAGATCATCTGGAGGCGTGGTGATAAGAACATAAATAATTGCAAAACAGTTTTAAAAAAGAAAGGCAAACAAAACTCATTCTGTCAAAAGATATCTGATAAACACACTTACAACTCTGGTTTCTTCCAGGGCAGCTTTTTGCAGACAAACGTGTTAGCCAATAAAATGATATTGATTCTTTTGGGGGGAGTCTTATGAGTAATGATTTCTAAAACACTGGTTCCCAGCACCTGGGAACAGTATTCCATGAGAAGGACCACCTATAGTTACCTTATTCCATATACTGTCTCCCTAAATATCTGCCAGGGACACAATACTTTCATAGATTTTTGGCCTGTCACAGCGTTGCCTCTATTTGCTCTTTTGGTCTTCATAGCAAAAAACTAATTATGCCTAAACTTTACCAGATGCCAGATACTCACTTGAATGGGATTCATGTGTTAAAAAAAAAAAAACAGCCACGTAATTTTCTTACCAATGAATGGCTGGAAAACATTAAACTGAGCTCAAGGTGGATAGTATGTCATAAAAAATGTATTTCTGGAGCTTTCAGAGAAAGAATCTAGCCTACTAAAATGAATCAGCCCTTCAGAGTTTCAAAAGTATTTTTCTTAATAGTAATTGGCCACTTGAACCCTCAAAAATGTCTTGATAATAGTCTCACAGAACAGCAATAGCTGGTTTATAACTACACACACTCCTTTCTGAATGATTCCTCTCTCACTCCTCATTTTTTTTTCCACTTCTATTAGATTTTGGCCTTTGCATTTGGTGTATTTTCCTTGTTGTGAGCATGAAATCCTTTTTTATTTGATTTGGAACAGCAATGTGTGATTGACTGGATGTGCTGCTTTATTATTGCAGAGATGACTATCCTCTCAAAAACCAATACAAGCCAAGAAGCTACATTTTAATGCATATAGAGGCAATCTAAAGTTCTGATTAAAAGTTTCATTCCTGTAACAGTGTTCTATGGGTTAGTATTAGTTTTATTGTCTTTTTAATCACAATTAAAAAAGGATTTACACATCTAATTTCTCAAGAACTCTAGCTGAAAAGTCCCAGTTAGATATATTTTTCTTGGCTGGGCACAGCAGGGATGGTTTTTAAGTGATCTGCCGAAGGAGCACATACAGTGTTAAGATGTGATATAGCATAGTGTGGAATATCCCTTTTGAGACTGTGTTTTAAGAAAGGTGACAAAAAAGGAGATGAAAACAGTATGGGAATTAACACAAAGTGCAGGAAAACATGGCTGATGGAGGAAGACTGAATAATTTTCTTTCATAAGTAAAGAAAGGACAAGACTGAGATGAACTTTAACATGCCATGGTGCCCTTTGTTAGACTGTTTAGTTGGGGCAAGGTATGTATGTGGGTGAAATGAAATAATCTAAGCAGTAGTGAGTGTCAAATAAATATTGCATAGAAGATGACTTCACTGCCCCAAGAAGAAATAGTTGGCATCTTCACTCATATGACTTAGCATAATCCATCAAAACAATTTGGTTTTGACTTTGGGCTGAGACTTTTTCTGTGTTTGGGCTGAGCCCTTTAACTCTTTACTGTTTTGTTTGAGATTTCGTTTTTAACTCCTACCTCGAGATCACAACCAGGATAAAGCCATTTTGCTGGTTGTTGTACCTGTATAGGGAAATGTGTCCCAAGGGTGATCCCAAAGACATAAGAGACTCAGGACAGACAAGAAAACTGAGTGATGTATCCGGTCAGTGAGAACATAAACTTGGGTTTTCTCTTTTTTGCCTTTTGGAGATCATAGCAATTTTCAAACTAAAGGTTAATCTGGCACACAAATGCATGTATTGTGTGTTAGGGGATCAAGAAAGCTGCTGTCCGAGGTGTGTGTTCAGTGTGAAAAGAACATCAAAACTCACAGGTTCTGCTCTTGGTAGCACTTGTGTAGGCTTCAACCACAAGTGAGCTTAATCCCTTTCAAAAATAGACTGTAATAATTCTTTTCCTGAACTTACCTTGACAGTGAACAGTGTTAATTTATTTCTTTAGCTTGCTGTTTTGTTTTTAGAAACTATAAACCAACATGAAAATCACAAGCTCGAGCTGATTGGATTAATGCACCAAAATGTGAACTCTTGATCTTAGTCATTAATGGAAATGTTAAATGTGAAAGAGAAAAGAGGTAATGCCTAAAAAATGAGTGTGTTGGAAAAGACTGGAAAAAGCAGCCATTTAAAGAGCTTTCCCTGAGCATCAGGGAATATGGTGATTCTCACAGGAGCCGATAGTAAGAAAGAACCAAAGACATGCCTGGAGCTATATTACGGTTATCCAGCCTTGTAAGGATTTGCATTTATTTTGCAAGCAGATGATGGGTCTTTTCTATTAAGTTCTAACAGAAATCTCTGAAGAGATTCAGTGTTAAATATTTTAGGATGATCGTCAGAATTTAGAGCTTTGTTTTCAGAGCTACCATGAGCTGTTCTGTTGAAGATATATTGTGTTACTCCTTGAACCCTGAGTTGTCTTGCTCTTGAAATCAGGACTTTTTACCATATTGGTTTTAACTACTGAAAAGACCATTTAAAACTTATAGGCTTGAGTTGAGTATTTGATTCTTTTCTGAGTAACAAGTTATATAAACGTTATTAAATAGAAATAAACTATAAGAAAACAAAGCGCATTGTGTTTTGTGAAAGGGAGAATTATGTGCTCTGCAGAGACCTTCTGTACATCAAATTCAAATGTTTCCAACACTGTTTATAATTCCATATTGGCATATGTTTAGCAGAAAAGAAACATATAAATTGCTGTACTGGATTAGATTAATTGCCCATTTAGTCCAATATCCTGTTTTCAATACTGGACAGTACCAGATGGATTGAAAATATATGAGAAATCTCACAATGCAACATGCCTAGCTTCTGTCAGTTAATAGGTTAAGACTTGGAACATGAAGCTTTGTATTTATTATCAGTCTTTTTTTTTCTTTTTAAATATCATGCTTAATGTGAATGTTTTCTTCAGACTCTTGTCTCAAAGAGGGAAACAGACTGCAGTAATAGATTTATTCCCTTCAGGACAGGAGGCTGTTTATTTGCAGAGACACAGAGGCTCCCAGATCCCCCGTGGGAAGGCAGAACCCTCTCCATTTCTCGGTGTGGAGAGCTGCTGCTGATTGTCTGAATTCCATAGCTGGTATTTAGAGGAAGTCCCATATTGATGATATATAAAAATCCAAGGCAGATAGAGAGGATTCGTTATTTATAATATCTGTGTGTTGGATGAAACCTGGAATTTTGAGTAACTTGATGAGTAGCGATGCTGGGATTTTCTGATAAGAAGCAAAACAAAACTCCTGAAAGGTGTTTGTGACATTTTAAGTATACATGGAACAGGGGAAGACAGTGGAGTATCCACTTGCACGGTGCTGAATACCCCAAATTGACACACATATTGAGGACTGGCCTCAGAGGTACTTTGAGCCATCTACATAAGACAAAAGCTGAGTTCTGCTTCACATCTCCAGTTAAACTAAATACACTAGCTACCAATCACACCCATCCTTGTGGTACAAAGTTCACTTCCACACTTTATAGCACTTTTAAACACTTTATATTGGATGCACTGACCTCAGTACTGTGACCTTTTTAAGGCAAATATAACTACAGTGATCTTTTTTTTTTTTTTAAGGGCCATTTGAGAATTGTTCAGTGAAGACAAAAGCAAACTCGAAGTCCCATAGAAAAAGCTTTTCTTATTATACAAAAGCTGTGGGAAAAAAGAAAGGTAATTTACCTTTTGTTTTCTCAAGGTCTCTTAATGTTTCACTTAAATTCATGTATAATATCATACATCGGATTTTTTTTGTTAGCAGTATTTATAGTTCAAAACATTAACATTCCTAGAGAAGATATAGTATCTAATTTAAGGCTGAGCAATGTTTTCTTTGGGGCCAGACTGACCAGAAATTATAGCAGGGCATGGCTGGGCTGTGTCAGGGCAGGAGCAGAAGGGCAGGATTTTGCTCGAATAATTTTTAAGGCAATTCACTGCTATATCCTTAGATAATATCTTAGTCCATCTGTGGTCAGCACTAAGGCCTATTCAGATCTGGGATGCAGATAGAACTTCTTCACTCTTCACAGGCACTCCTGAGAGGAACACCCTGGTTTATATGATTTAGAAAACCCTAGTGAAGAACCATGTTCTTTACTTCTGGTTGTATATACCATATTGAAGAAGGAAGCCCTGTGTGCTATTGTTAGTAGGATTAGTTATGGAGAACTTTGCATGAGTAAACATGAGAAAAGCTGGTTCATACAGAGGTGTTAAATAAGTGGTAGTAATTCCAAAATATAAGTAGTATGCATCATTCAATATGGAAAACAGTAGATACAAACTAGTTATAAATGAGATGTAATCAGTGAGTTAAATTTCTGTTAATGATCTGCTATTATAACAATAACAAAATCAACACAAAAGCACAAATGATATTAAAAAGAAAATAGCAGATGAGTTAGGGTTTGAGCAGATTAAAAGCATCAAATTGCTCTGTGGGATTAACTATGTCTTAAGTAGGAGTGTGTCTTAAGGTGAGATTCAATTGAATAACAACACATTTATTTCATGGAGCATCCAGAACATGATTGCAACGTGGTACTAGAAAGCTCTTCTGGATAGGCCCAGATAGCAAGCAACTGCAAACCAATGGTAAAAAGTTGGAGGCTCTTACTACAAACTCGAAGATAGTGTTCCCAGATAATTACCAATTCTCTGTTAATTGCTGATATGTTAGATTCTCTGCCTTGTTTTGATGAGGGCCAAAGCCCATTTTTTTTGTAATGCTTGTTGGACTGTGTCTGTTCCAGGCAAGGAAGTAAAGACAAGTTATTGGCTTAGCTCATTGGTACATAGCGTTATAAGAAAAAAATGAACAACAGCCAAAGGCGAAAAATTCACAGGACCTTTAAAATCTTGTTTTGTGATAAACTCAATCTCATAGGAGGTGTTCTTGTGGCTTTGCCTAATGAGGTATGTGAGACGATATTTATCTGTCTAGTCATGTAGTACATACAATACTCTTTGGAAGGTCTGCCAAGAAAGACTTATGGTAATACACTGGCGGGGTGATACAAGCATATGGAGCAATACCTCTGAAACATCATCCAGAATGATAGGCTGTTTCTCAGGTGTTAGCTGAGCAGTTTTAATAACTGCTGTAACATGGTGCTATTCTGAAGCTGAGTATGGATTCAGTGATTGTTATTTGTAGTATTCTGCAGTTGCTTATTGGACTTCTCTGCTGTGTCACCCATTGCTAATGGAACGTATTTGTACTGGGATAACTGAGTCATGACTAAGAAATATGTACAGGTGTCACAAGCCTTAAGTTAAACCTCATCTCAGGACACTGAAGACTAGTCCAAATGTCATCTTGACACATATGAGCTAGATAGCAGAGATATTGAGCCAGATAAACGTAAGTAATCTCTAGCAGTTAAAAATAAAATGTTCCCACTGAAACTTCTGAAAAGATATTCTTATGTTCTTACATTCTGTAACTACAGATTGAACAATGAATATGAAGGTTGGATTTGATGATCCTGGAGGTCTTTTCCAACCTAAATGATTCTATGAATCCAACAAAATTACTCAAAATTCAGAATTGCCAGCTCCTGTTATCTTTAAGGGGTTGCATGTTAACTGATTGAACTCCTCTTTTCTGCTTATGAACAAGTGCCACAGGAGCCATAATTATTCAAGAATGATTTGATAGTACAATGGGTAAAACTGTTGCATCTCTTTTTCTGGAGTGTACTGCATTTTTCCTTCTTTGGGTAGCAGAAAATGGATTCTTCTGATTAGGCAGATCAAATCTTTGCTGAGACCATATGAACATAATTCTGACTGCAGGCAGGATTTACCTTGAGAGCTAAGAGGATGAAACACCCACTACTACTACTAATTGGCATAGCCTACCCACTCTGGGCTATACGAAATGATATTCACCACATGGCTCTGTAGTCCATGCCCTTCAGACTGGGGCTTTCCCAACTTTGCGTACAGGAGGCTCTTGGGGCAAATACGTGCATTTATAATTCTTATTCTGACTGCTCTGTAATAACCTGTGCTTCGAAGAACAGCCTTGTCAGTAAAGGTTGTAGAGGCAGAACACTATGCTCTGAGAATGACCAAAGCAAAATCAACTGAGAAAAACAAAAATCTTACCAGAAATGATTGGAGTTTGAAAAGCAGTGTGAAATATACATAGCAAAAACCTCTTCAGATGGTAGGGGTTTTTTGTTGTTGTTGGTGGTTTTTTTTTTTGTTTGTTGTATCTTCAATCTGCTGCTTCAGCATCAGGATATCTAGTGACAAGGGTTGATTTCAAATCAATCACCACAACTTTCTCACAGTGGGGATAGTATATGTCATTGTAACTGCAAGAAATTATTTCTACCAGGACAGAGATACATTGACTTGATTTCAGGATCACACAAGAGATAATTTATATGAGCTTTCATGACAGGTAGAAAATGAACCATGGGTACTGCTGTACTCGTGGAAGCTGAGACCAGACTATAATTTTTTTTTTTTAGCTTAAAAAGGCTCTGTTAAAGGCTTTCTATGATTTCTAGGGTTTCTTTGCAGCTTTGAGCTGGCATTATTTAATCCAATAAACATTTTATAAATGGCTGATTTGACTAACAAAAAAAGAGTTCTCAGATTAAATCTCTGTAAAGTTTGAATGCTTGGCTACCTCCAAGGGTAAGTTAGAAACGCCTCAGGCTCCCTCAGCACCTCAGCCACCATGCACAGAGATGCAATGGAATTAGATGAATATACAAGTGTGAACTGACGTTTTATTTCTGGTTGTTTCAATAGAAGCTGTGGAGATGGTTGAGAAGCTTTCAGCAAGACTCTAACAGACTAATGCTTTTTTTTTAAATGGAAAGTTACCACAAATTAACCTAGAAGTGAAAGGAGATGGCAGTGAGTGCTAAGATTTTTATGAAAAATTTCTTCAAAAGAATCTGTACAGGCAAGGATTGCATATGTTCAAAAGTACTGAATCAAGGAGTAAAGACAGAATAGGTAGCTGCAAACCATGAGCCTCAACTGAAGCCTTCTGAAGTCAGGTTTTTATAAAATTCAGCTGGTTTTTACTAATGATCTGGAATCACAGGAAACAACACTTTTCGTGCTTTCTTCTGAAAATGGTGTAGGGAAACTGGGTTTAAAGAGTACACAAGGAAAGATTCTGTGATAACACAGAAGAGAAGATTTAAAGACCCAATATATTGATGTCTGATCGAGGGGTCTGAGGTGTGAGGAAGGTGCAGGGAAACATATACCTGTGTATGGAGACTGGAGTGTTTTCAGGAGGAAGAGCAACCCTTCACCACAGCACAGAGACATTTCCTGTGACTGGGAGTAATGGAAGAAAAAGAAAACAGGGAAGTAGCAAGAAAAGAGATCAGCAACTGTCCTACAATGTTTCAGGAGAAACACCAGTATCCTCATCCTCAAGGATATTTAAAACACAGAAGCTGTTGGAATTTACAGTGGAGACGGTTGCTGCAACAGAGTGACGAGCTGAATAAATCCCTTTTATTTATCCTGCTTGGAAAAAACAAGCTGGATTTCTGCATCCCAAGCTGATGGCACAAAGCCAGCTGACCTAGGAAAACACTGTCAGTGAATAAATTTAATTGGCACTTTGTGAGATTTGCTCAGTGTGAAAACTAATGATATCACATTTTAAAAGGAGTTGTTCTAGAATGGAGCTCTTCCCTTGGAAAAGCTCTTTAGATAAATATATGGATCCGCTTCATTTTTGAAGAATGTTTCTAGGACTGACAACTTGGACATGACTGCTGGAAATTTTATCTATTGTTGGAGTACCAAATGCTGGACATCAGGTCACAGCAAAATCAGATTCAGCCTTAGCACTGTCAGTTATTATAATCCTCAGCACCAGATGAGATTCAAATGTGATTTCAGCAAACCTAGAGCTACAGTTTCCAGTAAACTTATTATTTAAAGGCTTTTAGCAGTTCAATGAGAGTGGAAGTGTAGCACAAAATGTGATATTTGAAACCCTTATTAGAGAACCAATTTTGTAATTCATGGTGAGAAATGTGTTAGTTCAAGAAGCGAGGAACTATTTTTAGCACCTGCACAAAATTCACAAGGAAGAGATTGATACAACATGTGCAATTAAACAATCAAATCTAGTGCTTAATTAAATTGTTCAGTTATAAGATGCCACACTTCCTAAAATCTCAGAAATAATTATTGATCATCAAATGCTCTGCCACTTCTGGGTTTGTCATCAGCTGAAACTAGTGAATTATTCATGGATTTCAATTTAATAGAGTAAACGTTCTTTCTGGTGATCAGTATCTGTGTCAAATGTCTAAATGAAAGTTGTTTTATTTCTTGCTGTCTCAGTGCAAGCCCTGGCTTGCTCACCCTGCATGCTTGTCACTCCAGGGTAGGACAAGTCCTGTAGACTATTCCTGGAAAAAATACACAGCAGCTTCTCTGGAAGGCAGTGAATGAGAAAATACAGTTTTAGGATATAGAAATTATAAGATAAGGTGTTTTGTTTTGTTTTCTCCTGCTTAGCTTGTTAAAGTAAAAGTCCTTCACAATCAAGTTTCCTTGGAAGAGAAAAGCCAACACCAACTGCTTTAATTTACCACAATATTTGCATATTTTGCATTATAGTTGTGCAAACAGGAGAGATTTAATCCTGCCTGTAAGCATATCTTCATAAATGCATTATAAAGCCTTCCAGAAAGAATAAAATCAGCTGAAAATATACAGCCCTTGGTGGGCATATAAAATTTATTACTTCTACTCCATTCCGTGAATATTTATAATCAGCACACATTTGCACTTCCTGGTAAGAGCATTTTAGCAAACTTTATATTTAAAGACCTTTTTTCTTCTTCATGTCTGTTGGGACTTTTGTGTCTGAGCCAATATATGTGAGTATATTTCTGAAGAATGAATCAACAGTCAGAGAAAGAGCAGATAAAGAGCAGGTTGCTGGGTCAAAACCTAACTCTATCAACTATTTTCAAATTTACTTAGAGGAGTTTTCTCTGTGTTTGGAATAAATCTTAAAGTGGGACATGCAATGACTGCAACAGTAGTTTCTGTGGTGGTGTAAAACATGGTTTATTTTAGTTCTGTGATATTACTCTTTGCATTAAAAGTGGCAAAGCAACTGTGGGCTGAAACAGAAGGGGCTTTCTCTCCCAACCCCCTTCACTGTTTTCTCTAGTGCTGCAATACCTCTGTGAATGATGTAACTCCTATAATCTAAACTTCAGGGGTAGTATTATTCTTGTTAAGCAAGCCCTTTGATTTCTGGGAAGACGAATGAGGGTTTTGGCATATCCATGCAGCCTGCAGATACTTTGTGTGGATGTTGAATTTGCGAAATTCCATCCACCTAGGGACTGTAATTGTCTCTTTGTTAGAGGCTCTCTCTCTTCTCCCTGTGAGGTTTTAGTGGGTTCAGACATAGGTGGGATACATGAACCATTCCAAAACTGTTGATTTTGAAGTGAAAGAGGGCTGTCAGGAAAACAGGAAAGATACTTCTGTCTTCCGTGATTCTTCTAGATCTCTAAGTACTATTACAGAACTGAAGTAAGGAGATGAAATGTAGGCATGAGGCATACATGTACGACTCCAAACCAAAGAATTAAGGTCTAGGCTGAAAGACAGGTTGCTGCTTTGTTTCTGTCAGCGAAATTTATGAGGTAGCTTTCTCCCTTGGTTGTACAGACAGTTTTCATAGTTGCTTCCTGCTGGCTTCTTCAGATAGTTGCCTGCCTGTTGTGTACCAATCTGATGTATCTGTTGTCAATCAGAGGGCTGGATAGAAGACATGCAAGGGATTAGATAGAAAACACCACTATTGAGAAACACTTTATTTTTGTCCAAATCTGTGAATGGATCTACTGCCCATTCCACAGTGGAGCCACTCTGATACTGCTGTCAGAGATCTCCTGCAGCTTCTAGTACAGTGTACTGATGGCTTTCTGCACTGTAATCTCTGCAGAAATTTCACTTGTTTGGTCTACCTAATACATGCTTTCCAGATACACTACATCTATGAGGGCTGAAGGGATGGGAAGCTCACAACACTGTTACAGTAGGAAGCCAGAGCAGAAGGTAACAAAGCCAGCACTTGCTGCTACACCATTGTTATGGATCATAAAATACAGCTTTGGGAGATCACGTCTCTGTTGTTATAGCCTGGAATTTTTACAATACATTGACAAAGCAAGGTTTATATGGATTTATATTTTATCCTTCCTGCTGCTCTAACCCTCAATTGCTATCACGTTCTTGTGCAATTTCATATTTGGAATACTGAGTGAATGACAGACCTTAACTATTATCAAAATAGAAAAATGTATCTTAAAAGAAAGAAAAGCATCCAGATACTTTTTAGCTTTGTTTGAAAACCCTTGTTTTCTTTCTACAAGTGTGTTCATCATAAGAGAGTGTGTCTAGGCCAAGTTATGGCGTTTGACTTCAAAGTATTGTTCCAAAAGAGACAGCTGCTTATGTGTCTCCCTGTAAAAAAATAGGCAGAAAAATGAAGATTTTGCTAAGAAAATTATCACAAAGGAGAAATGGCTTAGACATTGCAGTAATCCAGGGTGGTTCGTCTGCTCTTCCTGTGGAGAATTTTATAGCTTGTTTACTATGCTGAAATCTGTCTCTCACTTCACCAACTGCTTCCCAAGATGTTGACTTTGTCTAACCATGTCCTCTTCATTCTCCACTGCTTTATTTATTTTCCTGCCAGGATTCCAAAGTTGTTTGCATGTTTGCAATATGCCACCTTTGAAATTTTTTTTCAGCAGAGCTTTCTATTTCTATCTTCTAGACTAAGTGGTCATTGCCAAAGATGGTGGGCTGTGCAAAAATTTTTCCTCACCTCCATAAACATGGAGACAACAATTACACCTAGATAATGGTTCAGTTGAGAGTGATGGTGAGATATTCAAGAGGCCTCTCTGTTGTAGTTTGTCAAATATTTGAGGCCCAATAGGTGACTTAGAGTTAATGGATCAAGAGCAGTGATGAGTATTGTGACCAGTGGAGTCATGAGATAAAAGTATAACTATGCTGTACATAAAAGCCACAAAATAACGTATGTTAGGTTTATAGACTGGCAACAAACCTCTGGCAAGGTCAGAAATGGCTTTTGCTGTATCCCAGTGATTGCTTTGCAGTTGTTTGTGGTGGTGTTCGTGTCCATGGTCGAGAGAAAGAAGGTTATTCTTATCATAAATATATGGGTAGTGAATGAATCCGTGCAAAAACAGACTTCGAGCATATCTCTGTTGTTTCTAAACTCATTTGCCCTGAGTTTGTTAAAGCTGCAAAGAGAAAGAAGCTTTGCTGGTTTTCAAAGGCACCCCAGATTATTTTAAGAACTGCAGTCTTGTTCACTATGATACCCAGGAAAGTTAACTAACACCTCTTATATTCATTCTTTTATGCCAGGATGAATTTCTTTAAACTCTTGTATTAAACACTAAATTGATTTCATTTTAGAAATTGTTTGCACAATGGCTATAGTCTATTTAAGAATGCATTCAGACTGAGGTCTCAGTGTTGTTGGCCCTTCTTTTTGTACAAACATGGTGTGCAGTAGTGACTGATGTACTAGTTGCTGCTTTCTAGAAATGCAGGCACTTTTGATGTGACAAGTGTTGTACTATTAAGGAATGAAGACTGCTGATGGCTACAGAAAGTACAGATAACATACCTAAAAGATACAAAATACTTATGGTTGAATGTGATCAATATATATCCTGTCTGTTGTGAATACACTCAGGATTGCCTTATTTCAGGGGATCAAGACTTGAAAATTGTGGGACCTCACTGCTAACAGCAGAACAAGTCAGAATTCAGGGGAGTATTTGAAATAAACTGCAGAGTTATGAGCTCAGATAAGTAAGATTTTGTTTCTGAACTCTATTTTTCAGAGTAAATGTCATCTACAAAATAAAAAATGGGCTCCCTAGTACTTTTTCATGCAAAACCCCCAGATATTCCAGCAAACTTGCTAACATGACAAAATAGTTGAGAGGGATGAAATTATCCAAACCAACATGAGGCAAAATTTTCTAAATTCAATCACAGACAATCACAATCCAATGTGTGTGCCATTGATGTAACATGGTTAACCACATGGCAGCTGCTGGCCCACATCTGTCTTCTCTTATCAGGTCTGACAATACAGGTTCTCCTTTACAGCTGCTTCCATGAGATCGTTCCTCTGGCACAAATCCAGAATGAACTGCAAATATGCACCTTTGGCTTTTCAGTGAGATGCCTCAAGTCTTCCAGCCCTGGAATACAAAAAGTGTTATTGTGACTTTAGGCCAGTGATGGCTTCAGCTTACTGTCATTTTCTGTGTATGTCTGGACTTGGGAGTAAACAGCTTCTGCTTCCTCTCCACACCTCAGCTTCCTTAACTACCCAGGGATGAGTGTTATGAGAATGGGATTAATAAATTTATGTTTGCAGTACTCCTTTCAAAGACTGTGTGAGGGAATGGTGGGAGAGAGACTGTTCATAACCTGACCCTATGCATTGGAGCAGAGCTGGCTGAAACCTCTAGCAGTCTATACTATTTTATTAAGAACAGAATCTGCTTGCTTTCCTGGGAAAGTGGAAGTTCAGAGGTCTAGTGTGCAGCATTCTGTTTTTTCAGGTCACCTCCTGGCATCGCTGTAGTGGGTCTGGCTGAGCTGGTTTTTCACACAGCAGCCCTCATGGTGCAGTGTTTTGTGCTGGGAGTTAGAAAGGTGTTGATATCACACCCATCTTGTGACTACTGCTGAGCAGTGCTCGCACAGCACCCAGGCTCTTCCCAACATTCCCCCCCCCCCCCCCCCCCGGGGTGGGGGGGGGC